>CM068833.1:89802080-89872080 GCA_028554795.2 Sinohyriopsis cumingii
GCTCATGAGTGCTTTGGAGCGCCGCGCAATTCGTGAAACACTATTCAAGATACAGGTTTACATACCTTGTACTAGGCTTACGGACCTTGTACTAGGCTTACGGACCGTGTAATAGGCTTACGGACCGTGTAGTAGGCTTACAGACCTTGTAATAGTCTTGCAACAGGATTTGACCTAAATGGATGCTTGGATTAAATGACAACAACACAGTATGATGAAAGATGGCAGTTTATGAAATGAATTCATAAAAGCAGTTATATCCACTACAAACACAGTGTGTTTGTTTCAAGTCATGATTGTTTGGTGATGAGATCTAAGTAAAGTTGTTTAAAGGTTGTCAAATTACCAATCTTAGATATCAAAGCAACAAAAACTAATCAAATGTGTACATGTAGGGAATCCCACACCTACCAAAAATTCACTTGTCAAAAAGTCCACAATTTAAAGCCTGCCTATAAATACAGTGTGTTGGTAGTTTATTCAATCCAAAACATCCCACTTCTGACACCAAATGTAGCAGGACTTTATCTGAATGGATGTTTGGATTAAATGACAACATCACAATGTGATGAGAGATGGAAGTTTGTGAAATGAATTAATACAAATATGTATATTGTCTACAAATACAGTGTGATTATTTCAAACTTTAAACACAATTTACTCAATTGAAACAACACAAACAATTGAAACAAACATGAACAATTGTAATAAACATAATAACTGTACCAAACATATGACTCGTGACTCATAGTCATTTGTACAGTCCGTACGATTCATAACCACGTGTGACTCGTATCAGTACTTGTACATGTATTAACTTGCAAATGAAATATTTTGACCTGGTTCATATGTCCATTGTCAAACTACACAGTTCTCCTCAATTCTTGGGTTGGTCCATACTTGTATTGGTCACACAACCCTTTCATGGATCCACCATGAGCACGAGTTTATAAATCAGCACTTCCGTCCTTGTATGGTCTTGATGGTCGCACCTGCCTCCATCCCCATACAGATATACAGACAGCCAGACGAAAGCATGATACACCCGCACACACACAGACAGCTAAAATAAAACCCACCTGGTCATAATAACAGGTACGGAAATAAAATCTATAGACACATGCTACTAAATTAAACTCTTAATTGTAACAGTACAAAAGTTATTGACGTTTCAAATCTACGTAGTAAAAAAGGCAACATTTCACGCTACGTCATTAAAACTTAATATGCTTTACACAACAAATAAAATAAAAATGATACACTTACTCCTATGGCTGTAGAACAAACTGGATAACGTACACTCTTTGACAAGATCCCGAAAGACCAATGTGTCAGTTAGAAAAGAAATGTACCTTAAATCTACAGGAGAATGAATATTAATACGGGTAATATAACCGTCCATATCGTGTTTTTTGTGTCTCTCCCCGCAAGCGATCTACGACAAGATACATGCTAGTTTAGTCACTTAACTAAAAAAGAAGCAATTATCCACCTTACTTAACGTTGTACGTATGTACGACGAAACATGATCAAATCGTTCTAAGGCTAAACCAAGCGATATCTTGCCTTATTCTATGACAATGCTATATACCTTGTAATAGGCCTCTTACCTTGTACTAGGCTTCAAAGCTTGTAATAGGCTTACATACCTTGTAATAGGTTTCATACCTTGTAATAGGTTTCAAAGCTTGCAATAGGCTTGCATACCTTGTAATAGGCGTCATATATTGTCATAGGTTTAGGCGTGATCTGCAGATGTACACACACCTTAGTTGCTACCAGTAATAGCAACATTCTCCAAAAACGTACTAAATTTATTACTCTAATAATGACTACAATGTCAGAACCGTTATGCTGTTCATGGAAGCTGAACTTTTTCATACTTCACAATGGTATGTTATTTTTTCTCTTTTACAGCTTTAGACACTCAATTATAGTCATTGTATTTTGACACACGAATGTCACGTTTTAGCACAGAAATGAGCCTCTGTTAACTCCAAATGTTTAGTCTTGCTCTGATCGTTAACGTTGATCAGTAATGTGACTTGTATGTCCATCGATTAATTACGTAGCCTTATAATATAGTAGCTGTTGTGGTATTTTCATATGCCACCTATGTGTGGCATGCGATTTACGTTCATTAATGAAAGTTGTGTTATGTTCTGAGAATTAGCGTGCGTTATCACCAAGGAGATTAATGGCGTGACTCCTGGAGCATAACTTGGAGACTCCTGAGATCCTTTAACAACATATGCACTTAATTGGCAAAAAAGTTCAAAGTTATACACACGAATTAATTGCTTACTGGGATCCACAACCACGTCAGGGAAAGAGCTCCCCAGTCTTTGTCTGCAAACTATTGATATCCTTGCCATGTAATAATGTGTACAATACTGAGGATGAAAAGATTAATTCATACATGAAACAACCAAAGACCCCTGGTTATGTTCCAAACGTATGAGACTAGATGTTAGAGGTACAGATGTTGCATGAAGCAATCGGTATGTGTTATACAAACACTCCAGTGAAAAATATGCTTGCATGATGCTGCCATATCCGTTTTTCTAAGGAGGCTTATCGAATCAAGTTATCACCTTTGACACATATTTACAATTAGTCTGATTCTCTACCAGGACTAAATTACTGAAGCATTTACAAGTATATATATCGTGGATGTTAGTTGCTTCCTGAAGTCTTTACACTCAATCACACATACGCACACACACACATGCAGAAAGCGATCGTACCGCAAAAACTGACGTTATTCATAAAATAGGTTGTGTCTGTGAATTTTGTAATCTTAATTTCCCCGTATGTTCTTCTAAATGAATGTCCGAAATTATACCAGTTTGTCAGTTGCATTTTTTTGTTGTTGTCAACCTTGATTAAGGGCTGATTCTTTTATGAATCTAGATTTTGGTTTGGAGTTTGGTGAGTCAGGTGTGTATTTACTAGCAGATATTTGTTTGTTTGTTTTGAAATTCGTCCTTCTTTGTGCACCTCGTATTAGAATGTTACATTGTGTTTTCATGTTGTGGTACGATTGCATGTTAAACGAAGTCATGCAGACACAGTACAAGTTGTAACACTCTATGGACTCGGCAAGCGAATAAAACAACTCGACAACCTATGGACTCGGCAGGCAATTAAAACAAATCTGATCGGAAAACAAATATTATAGGATTCTTGCACATGATAACGGAATGTTACACATATGTTTGTTAAAGAATATGACAGCTCCAGACATGTATGTTAAGGAACATGACGGACAGCTCCAGACATGTCTGTTATGGAACATGACGAACAGCTCCAGACATGTCTGTTAAGGAACATGACGGACAGCTCCAGACATGTATGTTAAGGAACATGACGGACAGCTCTAGACATGTATGTTAATGAACATGACGGACAGCTCCAGACATGTATGTTAAGGAACATGACGAACAGCTCCAGACATTTCTGTTAAGGAACATGACGGACAGCTCCAGACATGTAGTTATCAGACAGTCATTTCCCACATTTTACTTCCATTTGAATCGTTCTCTTCTTTCCTATACATGCACATGGAGCTTGTAAGCTAAGAATTTAATCCTGTATGCTGTACCTGCAAAATTACAATGCCCATCCACATACGACTTGAATTCAAAGCAATACTAGCAACACAAATAACAAAGACGTCAATGCATGTTTATGAATAATACCACCACCATATACACAACCACTACTACCACTACTACTAATCAATAACTACACCTGCTGATGGTGTTGTTACAACTGCTACTGTTGCTAATACTCCTCCTCCTTCTCCCCCTACTACTACAATCTACTACAAAAACCGGTGCTCATCGTCACCAAACAGTTTTGATACAAAATATCAACGGTAACCTATTGCAAAATCTGAACCTCTCTGTATGGACTTGGTACATACAATTGTGATGAAGAGCTCCCCAAAGCCATGCGAAATTGATTCAATTACAACATCACTGTTGAGTGGGTGCTTTGATTCAATATTATCTTTATTAACCAATGTAAAGCCTTTTTTAAGGAATCCCACGCTTGACCACAATGATTTAAATAACTACCGCCCTGTTTCGAACCTCCTATTAGTTTCAGAATTCTTAGATAAAGTTGTTCTACCCCAACTTGTATCTCATCTGAATTCTGCATATCACCCTTGCCATATTACTGAAACTGCCATACTCTCTCCTTTGGATAGTGGAAAGATTATTGTCCCCACCCTCCTTGATTTGTCTGCGACATTTGACACAATATGCTATGATACATTACTTCAGCGTTCCAGCATGTATTTGGTAGTCATGATACAGCTTCAGTGTCGTTCATGTCCTTCTTAATCAACAGGACGTAAAATGTGTCAGTAAATGGAAAACATTCCAGTCCAGTTGATATATCTTCTGGTGTTCAACAAGGCTCTGCTCTCGGCCCCGTGTTCTTCATACTATACCCTCAGCCGCTCTCAAGTGTCATAGATCGACATCCTTGTCCCATCAGCTGTATGCAGACGATACTCAAATATGGCTACTAAGCTGTACTTGACACTACCATCCAAAGCGTAGAGAAGTGCATTTCCGATGTGAAGTCATCGGTGACAGTAACAAGCTGCAGATAAATTATTTAAAAATCTGAAGCCATCCTATCACCATGCAAAGACTTTTTCATTCACATCCCTCACCTCAAACAATAAGTATCACCAATGCCAACTGACAGTCTGTACGTAACCTTGGTGGCAGTCTCGACAGTAAGCTCTCATTACACTAACATGTAATTAATATTTGCAAGACTGCATATCTGGAGCTGATACACACCAGCTCCATTAAGTTTTCTTTCCGCTGATGTCACTTAAACAGTGGTGTGTTCTTTAGTATTTACGAGGCTAGACTATCGTAATTTACTTTATCTGGTACGACGCAGTATCTACTGCAGAAACATTAAAAAGTTCAAGGCACAGTTGCTCGGGTTATCCGTAGAATACGACAAACTGAGCACAGCCCCCCCCTCCCCATTCTGCACTGCTGCTCGTTCGATCCAGAATCAAACACAAAATCTATTCATTGTACTACATTTCTTTGACTGGTTCTGGTATAAGATACCGATTTGACCTCACCCCTGTGTACACCCCATCTAAAAACTGACCCTCCGCTTCTGACACTCGCATTCTCATTGTTCCCACTGTTATAACTAAGTATTACGGACAACGTTCTTTTGCGTTCCACTGACAGCCACTAGAACGAACTGATCGTTTATCTTAGACACAAGGCCACTGTAATCTCATTCAGCAGTACTCTAAAAAGTCCCCTATTTCGATTACAAATAACAGGCTTGAAGGCTTAATAATGTTCACTTCATTAATTATTGTCAGCAAGTTTTGATTTGTAATTTCTTTGTATTTGTTTTCATAATTATGTCGTTTCGTATGCTTTTTTATGTTTTATAAACTTATATCGCTTAGAGCTTGTAAAGAGTATGAGTTGTATTATGCCTGTGTTATTATTATTATTATTATTATTATTACTATAGCAACTACTGATATAATTATTTTTTCTCCTGCTACTTCGACAGCGGTTACTACTAAAGCTGCCGTTGCTATTATTATTCCTGCTAATACTCTTGCTGCTATTACTATCGCTACTAATACTCCAACTGACGTTATTATTGCTATTAATATTCCGACTGTTATTACTGTTGCTACCAATATTTAAAATACTGTTACTATTGCTAATAATACTCCGACTACTGTTAATACTGTTTCTGATACTCTTAATGCGATTACTATTGCCACTAATACTCATACTGCTATTGCTGTTGATACCAATATTACTGATTTTATTACTATTACAACTAGTATTCAGACTGTTATTACTATTGCTATCATTACTCATAATACTTTTAATGTTGTTACTAATACTCCGACTGTTGTTTATATTGCTACCAATAATCCTACTGCTATTACTATTGATACCAATACTTCTAAATACTATACTATTTATACTAATAATGTTACCCTAGGGCTGTTTGCTGCTTTTTACATTTACTTTTCTGTCATCAATGAATATTCTTCTTCCACGTGAATCAATGTTATGAATAAAGCAGAATCTGCTATAATGCATCGACAATTCTTTTACTTTTTAGGATAGCAAACGCTGTTACTATCGGAACGCGCTTCTGTTGGCTACATTACATTCAGCACTATTAATGTCTAATTAGCCACTAATAATCTCGGAATTCATTATTCATTGGTTCGCAAAATCATGGTATCCAATATGACGCTCCAAATACATTACTCTCAACTCTTTCCTGATTATTTGGAAAAGAAACTGTTTTGAAAAGAGCTACTATGTCAGGTAATTCTGAACTTAGTTGTGTGTAATGTTAGTCGTTTTTCTATTTATATCATACAGGTTGCAAGTATACTTACTATACTACCTGTAATTATTGCATTGGAGCAGCAATTAAAAACCTATCAACCGTATAGGTGTCTATGAAAGTGACTATACACGACATGACTGGATGCACCTCTTTTCCCTTTCGACTTGTAGTGACCCACGGAATGAATGCATTCAATGTGACGCCAGAAGTAAATACTCACAAACAGCAAATCTAGTCAAAAAAATTTATAAAAGAAACATATCTAACAATTACTGACGGCCGACTAGATATACTGAAGTATGAAAAACCACTGGTCCAAACTATACTGAGACCACAATGAGTCCCCGAATTCGGATTAAGGCAGATTTAGTGTCTAGTTCAGTTATGACCACGTGACTTCATGACTTAATAACAACCTGCATTTAGGGAGTGAAGTATGCATGCTTCTATATAGTAAAGGTAAACACCATTCATATAAGCCGCCCAATTCGGTCTCGATTTTTTTTAAATCAGTGCATTAACAGTGATTTGCTCAAATGAGTCGACATTAATATTTTCTAGAATCCTCTGTTTTGTTTACTTCATGGATTAATAATTAGTCGGTATAGTCTACATGCTTTGAGTTAGCAAAAATAGGGAGTATCATGCCGGCGGTTGGCACCCTTGATAATTTGATTAATGTGATGTGATGTGATTTCGATTTTTAACGTAGCTTTAACAATTTTTCAGTCATATCCCTACGATGTCTAAAATGTGGCAGTTTATAGTGATGTCTAGCATTGGGGCAACATGCCGCAGACATGTAGCATGATGTCCCACCTTGGTCACATTATCCTGACACCAGGCCGACCAGTCCTAACACTAATCTCTTAATGCTGAACGCCAAGCGAGGAAGCTGTTAGTACCATTTTTGTAAGTCTCTGGTATGACCCGGCCGGGGATCGAACCCACTACCTCTCACATCCAAGGCGGACGCTCTAACCACTAGGCCACCGGAGCGGTTGATAATTTGATTAATAACTATTTTTTCTTCTTTTCTAGTTTAAGACTGTACGATACAAACTAAATATAGCCCATGATGTGTCATTCGTTTACATCATCACATTTAAGTTTGGTTTTTCTCTTCTTTATTTCTTTGGTACATGCACATGTTGACCGCCCAGTCATGCGGTCTACCTCGGTAATATTGTAACTAAATCCAAATATGGTAAATATTCTTAATTTTCAATCATCGAAATAAGTAGTAATATAATGAACTAATATTATTGTGCTAAGGTGTCCTTAAAACTTGTGTGAAATTATATATACCATACTGTACCTACATACATTGATAGTATTTTGGCTTAGTACAAAAGCAACAAGACTGTCATGGAGCAGCAGGGGGGGCGAACAGACCGAAACTAAAAGTAGAATAAATAGATAAAAACAGTTTCACAAATACAGGAGGGCCAAACACACAAAAACAGGTTCCCTGGCGATGCTAGCATCGCTCGCGGGGTCCGTCATTGAAAAATCCATGATCGGTCCGGCCCCCGCTGTGAGAAATCTTCGAGTTTCCAAGGAAACATTTTTATGTTAACCATATAATGTATCAAGTCCGATACGGTATCGTGTCCGCGGGTCGTGTAAATTTATTGTCACAAATCCGTGCGGGTTTCTTTGAGCGCGACTAAAGAAATTCTTAAACTTATTAATATCCATATCGCCGCTACACCAGGTTTGATGAATATTTCTCAGCGTATGAACATCAACTC
Source organism: Sinohyriopsis cumingii (assembly GCA_028554795.2). Lineage (NCBI taxonomy): Eukaryota > Metazoa > Mollusca > Bivalvia > Unionida > Unionidae > Sinohyriopsis > Sinohyriopsis cumingii. The sequence goes on from CM068833.1 coordinate 89,810,219, forward strand.
CATTGAATATCGCAAGAAGATTACAGTTATCCCTGATTACTTTTGGTATTTGTGTGTAACGTTGAGTAACATAAATGACATCGGTGTTTTTATGACGACCCCGGGAAAATATTCTTGCAGGATTTTTTTGCTTGTCCAGCATCACATCATCATACACTACTAGGTTATTTATTTCCCCGTTAAGGTCTTCAACGCTGGGAGCTTCTTCGATATCAGTGATAAATTCAACTACTTCCTCGCCGTCTTCACTCAGCGCTTTTGCACTCTCATTAAAATCTTTTATAACATTATAGCATCGCTGATCATCTACAGATGGTGCTACCAAATACAGCTTATCCCACTTCATCCACTTCATTATCATGTTCAGTAGCAGTTGCGTTTTACCTGATCCTGACGGTCCTATGATGATCATTCTGATAGAATTTGGTAGCACGGAATTATGCTTGACTGGTTCTTTCCTTCGCGTCGCAGAAAAATCAGTGATCTCCATTTGTATATAAAGAATAATAATTATGGATTTATATTGTGTAAAGTGTAAGGCACGAACCCCTACAAACGACATAACAACCATTACAACAAAAAATAACAGACAAGCACTCTCTGGTAAGTGTGCGCGATGTGGCACAAAAAAATTTAGATTTCAAAAAAAAAGCCTGACAAAGTCAGCGGAGGTGACATCGCAGCCACCCTCGGACGACTTCCAGGTACCCCTTGGGCAAAGTATCCCGGAGAAAAGCATCTCCCAGGATACAATTACTGCGGTCCAGGGACCCGACTAGATATCAGACTTGATGAACAATCTAAACCAAAACCGGGAGAGTATCCGATAAACGCTATCGACGCAGCGTGTCACATACATGATGTTGTTTATCGAAGTAAAGATCTACAAGACAGGCATATCGCGGATGTGAAATTAATTCATGCACTAAGCGCCATAAAAAATAAATCATTTAAGGAGTCACTCGCTAATTGGTTAATAAGATCAGCGATGAAATCTAAATTAGCATTAGGCGCTGGATAATTAATAACAATGGAAGCGATTTATTATTCCCCAATCGGATACTGGAGAGGTAACTCAGCAATTAATAAACTCGCCAGCGCAGCAAAAGTAACACGCAAGGTTGCCAAAAATTGGCTATCAAAACAAGCAATATGGCAAATCTACCTACCACCACCTCGACAAATCAATTTTGCACATTTTGATGTTAGTGTGCCCAATGAAGTTCATCAGGCTGACATACTATTTCTTCCTCATGATACTGTCTGTAGAAAAATATACAAATATGCGCTAACAGTAGTTGATGTTGCTAGTAGATACAAAGAAGCAGAACCGTTAGCGACTAAAACAGCGTCCGAAGTCGCCTCTGCGTTTAAACGAATTTATCAGCGAGGACCTCTAAGCTGGCCCCGATTATTACAAGTTGATCCTGGTAAAGAATTTCAGGGCGCGGTGTCATCACTGACAAAGCAGCATAACGTTACCATACGACGAGGACATACTGAAATTCATCGGGATCAGGCAATTGTTGAGCGATTTAATAGAACACTCGCTGAGAGATTATTCGGATACCAGTACGCGAGGGAATTCATTTACGATACGAGATCTCGTGAATGGGTTGCAAGACTGCCAAACGTGATAGCCGCACTGAATAATGAAATTACCAGAACAACAAACATGAGACCTGTAAATGCAATCACAAAAAAATATATACCCGGCGTCGAACGTGGACATATTTCAACGCAGCCAGGGACGCTAGCGTTCCCACTGCTGGGTAATGTCACCGTTAGGTATTTATACGAACCAGGCGAACTAGAAGGAGGAAAAAAAAGAGCAACCGATCCCACATGGAGTGTTACTACACATAAGATATCCAGCATAACAAGATCAACTGGGAGAAACGCAATCTACAGATTAGATTCGACTGCTCCTCAGCGTGGATTCACACGCGAGCAACTTCAGGTGATTCCCGCGGATACACAATTACCACCTCGATCACTTAAATAACTGCAGCAACACCTCTGCGTCGGTTACACTCAAGACAGGTCAACATCACATTTTCACGTGTATGACCACGACTGCTATCTATTCTATCTACGGTAAATTGTCTTGGGTCGTTTTTCGAATACTGCCACAGCAATAAACAATTACAACTCGCACAGTGATTATTCTGCTGTTGTTGTAATTGTATAATAAATGCTTCGTCGAGATCAAACTCTCTACCATTTTTTTTGTCGCTCTGTTTGTAACCGGCTAATTTCTTTCTTATTGTATCATCAGCGATTGATCTGTTGATGCTGTCGTTGACAACATCATCTAATACAATTCTTTGTAACTGAGCTATCCTTCTTACTCTTGACACGGCTAAATAAACTAAATTTGACCACTCGATGCGATCATCAACAATCCAAACTGTTGTATCTGAAATAGTTAGTCCCTGCGAACTGTGGATGGTCATAGCGTATCCTAGCGTCCACGGGGATTTGCTCATTTTCAGTGCCTGTTCGACAGCATCAACATCAACTGTGACAATATCATTCAATACTAAATTCTGTTTCTCCACCCCCGACGCAGTCAGGCGCCCTGGAATATCAACGTCAATATTCTGCAATCGCGTATCAGCTGGTCTATAACACAACGGCACTGCCAGCATGGGAAATTTCTTCTGATGTAACTGAAATAACCGCTGCTGAAGTGTGTCCCTGACTATCTTTCTACTTGCCACTATGAGATCACCTGGTTTCCACGTTTCCCAAAAGTCGCTCAGCGAAGTCTCTGGAATTATTTCACGCATTATCTCACACTGGACTTTATTGGTTTGTAGCCTGATCAACGCCTTAAACTCTTTCAGTGTTTCATCGAGTGATCTAACATCGTTAGTTATTTCCTCATAATAATCTACAAAAGTTTTCAGCCACGTGTGTGGAGATTCACCTGTAAATGGCGGTGGTTGACCATGATCGCCGCACATCACCACTGCGGTATTTTTCTTTAGCAACCAATCCAGAAACTGTTTTAATATATCTAACGGCACAGTGTCTATCTCATCCCAGATTATTTTCTCGGGAATATATTTCGTACCCATTCGTTCAGGTGTCCACGTGCCGCCGCTGTATTTGAAAAAACTGTGATACGTGCACGCGTTAACATCCCGTTGCCTCATCTCCCTGGCAAGTCTGTGTGTGGGAGTCAGCACGACCAAGTCAGAACCGCGAAATAATTCAATCGCTCGAGTTGTTTTACCAGAACCACCAGGCCCGTTCAGATAAACTGTTTTGTGTCTTGTAACAGGATCGTGCACCGGCGGCAACAACGAAGTTGTCCCCGACGAAGACATTTCTGCGCTGCGATACTCATCCTTGATTTCAACGTCAGCTGATTCACAATATCCTTGTAACATTTCATTCTTTATTCTCCACGAGCCCCACGATGGATCATCCGATATAACATTATCCAACAGCGCTGAGTGTTTTTTATTAATATAAAATGAATCCGTTGCAACTCTCACTGCGACAACAGGGAATCTATTAATCATCGACAACAAATTTATGGATACATAAGCTAGCATCGAAGATCTCAAATGTGTGTACTGAGATGATTCTCCGTCGATATAACTAAAAACAGTCCCTAATTTTTCCCCGTTTGACAGAAACACATCTTCGCGGTTACAGAGTATGTTGTTCGTGGCTGCATCAGCGACAACAAGATCCAATTCAGCCTTGTCCATGATTAATCGACTGTGATGTTGTTTATGATCATACGCTCCACCTTGAGTGAATTTCCCTATTATTCTTCGTCCTAGATCTTTTGCTGTGCTTTCATCATTTCCAAGTTTGCTTTTAAGTACTTCAGGAGCTTTCTTGATGATAGCGTCGATAGAAGTTTCTGGATGTTCTCGTGACCAATCTTCGATGACTTCTTCTAACGTAACCCGCGTTGGAGTTGGCAACCAAACTTCGGTTTGACGACAATAACATATAATCGCTTCGCTGACCGTCAGCGACAACAGTATTCGACTGTCAAGCATGTATCGCAATAACACTATCGGTGCCCATCGCTTCTCAACGAAATGTCTGCCAAACCAAACATAACACACAGGATGTAAATCCTTAGCGAATTTAAACGACGACACACAAGCAAATCCGGTCAGGTCAAAATCAGGCAATGGTCCGTTTACAGCAACTCTTGTCATCGAGTTTGTAACGTGGCCAAACCGTTTAAAATATTCGCTGCATTCTCCACGCCCAAGGAAACTTCCTGGATAACACGCCGTCATGTCGACGGATATCATACCGCGGCGATCATATCGAGTATTCCACAAACCGCCGTGTCCGTATTCAACACAGCTCTGTTGGATATCCGCAAGAAAACTTTTCGGAGTTGGTCTCCATGAATTTCGTTCCCGGGCTACATGTGCGGCAACACCGGGGACAGTAAAACAGTGTGTCAGTAACGTATCAATGTCCGTCGCATGATATTTTTCTGCGAGTTTTTTCATTTCGTGCTGTAACGCCATTGTTCTGTATATTTCCCCGTCGGGTCTCACAAACTGATCATATTCTCCATCTTCGCTACTTCTGAATAACCACACAGACACCGGATCGGTTTTACTTATCTGATAAATAAAATCAAACATGGAGTGCCTCGCACTCTCCCCGTTAGCGGTTCCGTTTTGCAATTCCGGATAATACTTCACAACACGGTCTCGCGGGAATATCCTAACCGAGTCAGTCCAGGCGTGACTGTTATGATCGATAATAGTTATTGGTGCTCCACGGGAATCATATTTACACGCATACAATACCTCACCGGTTAACGATGAAACCGTTATAGGAAATTTTAGTAATCGCTCTAGCTCAGCAACATCATTTATTGACGCTCCTTTATCCGCTACTCGTGTCGCCCACGCTGTTATTTTAGTTTGTCTTAGCGGTGTTAGGCCGTTTCCTCGCATTGCATTTTTAAAATGTTCCATTACTCGCTCAGCTACACAATTCATCCTTGACTCTGTCAGCGACACCTTCATCGGTTTGAGTTTATCAACGCGTGGTTTCTTCATCGGATAAATTCCATAAATGACTGCGGTCACAGGATACGCTCTGGCATAATATGGTATATCAATCCCAACAAGTACTCCCGGGTTTGAGTCTTTACTTAACAGAACGGTTTTCCCCCGCCTGGCATCAAGAACAGGGTCTAGTTTGTCTCTGATAATCCACGTTTCGTCGTCTTTAACAATAAATTTTATCTGTATGAAATATCTTCTATCGTCGAGATACCCAATTATGTTACGCGCGATTGTATCGTTCATGGTAGCATCAATGATACGGCCACGAGCGATGCTAGCATCGCCAAAAACTCCTTGAGTTTCGGGGATAATTTTATACGAAGACCACGTGTGTGCGGCACCATCACGACGAAACTCTTCCTTGGCGTTCTTGATAACACCAAGCAGTTCCTTTAACCTTCTTCGTCGTGGATCAGCGGTTAACCGGTCAAGATCGAATCGAGAACCTGATACGGGTTTTATTCTGGATAGTCTTTCAAATTCCTCCATATTATAATTAAGACAAGTATTTAAATAGGCAAAAATATTATATATAATGAACCAGTGCAAGTGGATCAAACTAAATTCATCAGCGCCGTGTAGCAAACCATGCAGACACGAATACTGTGGACAACATGCTCAACAGGTCCGCGGTGGTAGTTTAGGACCGATGCCGTGTATCAGATGCGGCATTGGAGTACGAGGAAAAACGCAATTATGTTCAGCGTGTGGTGGAAAACGCTATCGAGAACTAAAACGGTATTATGATAAAAAATATCCAAACTGTGATAACACTCTCTCCGAGTATGATTACATAAATAAGTTTTCAGGCAAATTATGAATTAGACAAATAATTTTGCTTATATTATAATGAATCAAGAATTCGTCCCCGAACAAGAATTTGTTCCACATCCAACTATTCCAAATTATGAGGCAAACCGAGATGGCACGGTGCGACACTGCACGCGAAGACGACCAGTTGGTGGAGTTGATAATTGTGGTTATTCACGATTTACTGTCACGTGCTCAAAGAGGTATTTATGTCATCGTTTCGTCTATGAATGTTTCTTTGGAGTGATCCCTAAAGGTTTTGTTATTGATCACATTAACGGTAATATACTTGATAACTCTATAAACAATCTTCGCATGGTCACTCAGAGCAAGAACTGCCTACTGGGTAACACAGGGCGTTGTAAAACAGTTACAAGAAGAGCTATCAAATCCACGAACACAATTACAGGTGAAGAAATTGTATTCCAGTCAATAAACGCCGCCAGTAAGCATTTCGATATTTGTCCACCTGCTGTACAGCATGTCGCAAATGGGATCTACAAAACAGCATTTTCCAAGAAGCTCAAACAGAAGATTTCATTCTGTTATACAACTCCGCCGCCAAAAATAAACGGTAACATGAAGGTCTAATATTAGACCAAGAAAAAAAAATCCTAACAAATCCCCGCAGTGATAACCGCTCATCTATCTCTGGAAACGCTAGCGTTTCTCGGGTGATGCTAGCATTTTCATGCAAAGCATCGTTGTCATCGAAGAATTTCTACGCATTTAAAAATATGAAAATATATAATAATATGAATCACGAAAACATAAATACCATACTTGTTGAAATTAAAAAATTACAACAGCGGGGTTTTAATATTTTACTAGACACTGAAACAATTATGTCGGATTTTGAATCCCTGAATGAGCTATCACGGTCCGGGAAGAACAATCTCCCTGCCAGATATAGGTTCATTAAGGGTTTGCAAGATCGCATTTACAAATCACTTGCCGGGATAACGTCCAATCAGGTATCTGAATTTATTCCACTGTGCCGTGCAGTTGAGAAGATTCGTCTTGGATTGTCACAAGAGTATGAGACTCGAAAATTAATTAACACCAGGGTGAGACTGTTGCGAGGTTATATAAAGGACGCGGAAATTCCTACTAGTATTTGTGACCCCGAAGAAGTATAAATACCACCGCGGACTCACAAAGGTAAATGTCGAGTACATTTCCCGGGTATTACATTTCCCCGGTAAAAAAAAAGTGTATTATTTTTTTTTTGCGTGAGCGATGCTAGCATCGCCAGAGAAATGCTTTGCATGAGCGATGCTAGCATCGCCAATTTCAGAGTGTGTGAAACGCATAGCGTTTTCCACTCAAAGAGTTTTCGAAATGTTTTACATTTTCAGGATTTGCTCGAGCGCTTCAGCATCAATACAACAATGAGAATAGTTCATAATCTGTTCTCGTTGACACCAAGCTGTGATCATATGATTTTGCTGTAGCTCTGTTAATTGTGACGGAGTTAACAAGAAGTCTTCGTTGCCGTACACGTCAACGATTATTTTAACGGGGAAATACTGTTCCGGGGGCTGACTCTTTGAGTTTCCAGAAACGCTAGCGTTTCCAAATGCGGTTTTTATTGCGTGGTGAAGAATTTGCTTATCATGAATATGAACTCGTGCGTGAATGTATTCGCACATTATACACAACTGTTTTTTTTTTAATTGTGAAACGCTATGCGTGGAAACTCTTCGAGTTTCAGGATTTCACCAGTAAGTGTACCGAGATTGTCTCGCCACGCAGGTCCAACAAATTTCCCCGTTGGTCGGTGAGTTTGAAATTTATCGTTGACAACCACACGGTATGACACCGCAGATAGACCACATTGATTGGTTCTTGCACAATCAGAAAACCAGGGGGGTCTTTTGGTGTGAACGTATACAGAATAAACCCCTGTTGGGCCGTAGTGTCAGCGCTAGCGCTGCCAGCGCTGTAGCTACCGTCGATGACGTCACATACAAGATTGACCGCGATAACATCTGTGATATTTACGATCCCGACGGAGATGTGTCTGCCGTCCGCGGTAGTGCTGTTGTCGTGCTTGAGAATAACAGGTTGTGGTTTTGTTCGCGCGTACGCGTCAGTGATATCTTTGTAGGATTCCTCGATGAGATCCCGGACTGATTCTCGCAGCACGGGTGCGTTATACCCAGGAAATTTAAAACTAGGAATATCTTCCACGCGGATATTATACAACGTCGCAAATTTTATTCCTTTGTCGGGATCATCCAGAAATTTTTGAATTACTATTTGATTTGTTTTTTCCATTGCGGATGCGAGTTTGTTTAGTTTTTCTATGGTCGTGATAATGTTCGTGCGAGAACTGCTTGTAGAAACGCTAGCGTTTCCACTTGTCGTATCAGAAATATAATCCTGGAAATATGCCCGCAACAGTTCCAATTGTTCTTTATGCATTTGTTTGATCGGAACAAATATCTGAGGTTCTATCGCGGTTACATGTAGAATCTTGAGATAATAATTCCCGGACGGATTAAATCCTAAACCCAAACCATCTTCGTGAATTGCAATGAATTCGACTTTTTCTATTAGTGGTTGGGGTCGAAATAAAACAAAACCATCGTCGCCAACCTTGTTAACGAGGTCGTGTACTTCTTCCTTCGTGGTCGTGAAATCCGACTTCGGTGGCAGTTCCGGACCCGGCACGAACCCGGGTTGTTCTTGTGGCCATCCTAATACGGACCTGATTGAGCTTTTATAAATATCCACGGCGTATCCCGGTGTTGAGATTTCAATGACCGCAGACAGCGTTGGTTCATGAGCTGTTATAGATATTTTGGCTTCCTTGCCGGTGATTCGTTTTATTTGGCGTTGTATCTCATTATTGATTTCTTCGATCTGATAACTCCCAGTGGGTAGCGTAATTGTATCCCATTCAAATTCACGTTGTTGTGGGTCCGCGCTGGGTTTCCCGAACACAAACGAATTATTCGGCTGCAGACCACCAAATGATGCCGACCTGATATTGGGCCAGCTGTGATACACACTGAGCTTTGCCAACGCGATTTCGCTCACACGAATTGGAGTTCGAAAATTAATGCTGAATTCTGGTGTCGTCGAGGACACTGAGATCATTGTGGTCCTTACCGGTGTTGTGTTTGTGACTATTTGTTGAAGCAGTTCTTGTGACATTATTTATTTGTTTAGTTTTCAAATAGTCATTGTACGCATCTGACATTAGTTTGAATTCAGAATCTGATATCAACGCAGCATCGCTACTTTGCACGTCTAACGATGATGATATCAGCGATGATAATTTCTGATATGCGGTCGTGGCTGTATTTAATTTTGTCGTGTAATCGTGTAATTTTGTGTTAGCGCACGAGGATATTTTTTTTGCTATGATGCCGAAAACTCCTGCCGTGGTTGTGGTCGCACAAACAGAAATCGTGGCAGCGACTACTGCAGTCACTGGAGTGACCGCTGATAGTATTACTCCCGCGGATGCAACAACGGCGGATACTGAATAAACCATAACGTCTAACACTGTTATGCGTCTGCGGTATTTTTTTACTTTTTGGGACGTCGCGTCGATGACAGTTTTTAACTCAGATTGCCACTCACGGACTTGATTATACCGATATTGTTGAGCATCTGGCGTCGTTGACATTATTTAAAATCGCTGGTAATTTTCAATTACGTAACCAATTGAGACGTTGCAGCGACGAATTCCAAACACCACCAGTAAGATGTTGATGTTAATTCCTTGTCGTCGGCTACAAGCATAAATGTTTCCTCGGTTCCGCTGTTTAGTATTATAGTTACAACCCCCGAATACCTATCGGTGGAATGTCTCCAAGGATATGTTGTGAAGATTTCAAATTTAGCGGCTGAAAACACAGACAACCTGTAAACACCGGTGGCTGTTGCTGTATATTTGATAGTGTTATTTTGTTGTGACCATGTTGCGAATCCCGATGATACCGTGAATACGATGTTGGTGATATGCCCGGGAGTAACTCCAGTGGGAACTTTAATCAAACTGGTTTTGTTAACGATCTCAGGAATTCCCGATACGATATCCTGCTGTGTTTGTTTGATCGTGCTGATGTCGTTCTGTACATCGGTGAGTTTCACATCGACGACTGGAGGAGTTCCAAAGAACTTATCCACGGTATCACTAGTTTTTTGAAAGTTTCTTTGGAGTCTTTTAAACCCGTTCACGTGAACATCATACTCTGACCGCAGCGTATTTAGTTTACCGTTGACGATGTCCACATATTGTTTGTTTGACGCATCCTGGTCGGATTCGGGATTCGCTAACGCGGTTATTTTGTTGCCGTTCATGCTGAGTTCTCCTGTCATCATGTCACCGTCTTTTTTCACGCACTTGTCAACACCTTTATCAATACTGTCTTTGATGCTTGCGATTGATATATTCGAGTCCTTGATCCGGCCACCATCACTAAATGCAGCGAAGTTATCCTTGGTAGCTCCAAGAACTCTGCGAATTATATCATTCCACTTAATGTTGCTCGTTCTTAGTTTTCCTTGCCTGTCTTGGAAAATAGCAACTTCATCTGGGTCAACTCCAGCTATATTCAAAAGATTATCGACTTCATCTCGGGTCGCATATTTTGAGAGATCAACATCCGTGCCTGGTTTGACTTTTCTTGTGAAAGGTCTTCCGTAAATATCTACCATTATTTGTTATTGCTGTTTTTCAAATGCGAGCATGAAAATGCTAAGCATTTCTCGATGCGGTATATTCATACACTACTCGATGCGGAGACGTTGCTGGATTTCTTGAGATTGCATCAAGAACATTTAAAACCTCGTTCCCACAAATGGGCGGATCAACTAATGTTTGTGTTGGTAACGTCGACTGCCACACTGGAACATTATAAAATCTGCGGACATACCTGAGAAACTCAACTGGCGGTGCTAAACCGTACGAATCAAAATAGATAATTCCACGTGGATCGATCGCGTAAGCAACCCAGTGAGTTCCAGGACCGTCTTTGTTGTCGAGATTGATAATGCCAGTTTCTGGATTATTTGGTCGTTGCGGTAATTGATCTCGCATGAATACACCTCTGAAATGTTTTATACGCAATTTTTTAACAGCATCGAGTAAATCAAAATTGCTCATTGGAGACTGCGTCTCACGAAGCGTTTTTAAACCCGTTTTGGGTACCATGATGCCGGAGTTCCTGGTAGTCTTAGACCGCGTCCCTTTTTTTTGTATCCATTTCCGGTTGCCTTTTTAAGTGCCATTCCGGCCGCTGTTCCAACTGCACCTAACGCTGCAGCTTTTGCTACGGCTGGTGCTGCCGCGGCAATCAACGCCGGTATTGCTGCGAGAAGAGGAAATATTCCACCGGTTTTAGTCATGTCCTTGATAGCTGCAGCAGAGAAATCTATTTTGGTTCCCTTCCCTGCTGCATTGGCTTTGTCGAGACGGTTAAATTGTGTTTTAGTTAATGATATTTTATTTGGACCACCACCGAGTTGATTATGTTTGAGTGTCACAGATACACCCGTTGATGCTGCGCGTTTCGATTGTATTTTTTTTACTTGACCGGGAGTCAGAGTAACATTCACGTGATTGTATGACATTATATTTCAAAGACTGAATTTAATTAGGTTACATATTCTCGACTGGAGCGTCAATGACTCTCATTCGTCCGCCAACACCTTCCAAAAGCATTGTTTTGTCGGAGAGTATGACAGCAATCGCTCTGTAACCACCAGCAGGAACTACACCCACCCTAGCCTTAAAGTGTATATCAACGACAGATTGTTTGGTTAGATCAAGATGTTCCAGCGAAAAGTAATAAACCGGATATAACGTTTTGAAATCCAACTGTGATATCTGTAGACCGGTATCAATATTTTGATCACGCCCCATAAACGTCATCAGACGGTGATACGCACGTGCGACCTGATTTTCTTCAAAATTTATATGAATGTCTTCAGATGGTTCTTGATGTCCGTTTATTCGCAGCGAAACCTCAGTGACGTCACAATTATCAAATACCATTGAATTTTCTTCTCGATTGTTTAATCGATCCATTCCCTGAAGTGCAACGAAAATATGTCGCGGTGCTGATACTCCCTGTTGTGATGCTATATGCCACGTAAAATTTCCAAGAATGTTACTCTGAAAACTATCTGTTGTTGTTGTTAACCATGATAACAGTGATTTACCGCCTGTATCCATGAAAGAGAGTAGCCGTTGCTCTTCAGTGATCGATGGAGACATCACTGGCATCCACAACGCAAGCTTGGATAATACTACTTTACCTTCAGCAGCACCGGCTTCACACCAGATAGCGTCATTGCTGGTACCGTGTCTAACAAGTACAACTGAATGATTAGATCCAAAAATAATCTTTCTGACATTTCTGCAGAATCCAAAGATGTGAGACAGCGGAATTACACATGAGAATCTTCTGTTATTGCCTGATAACATTAATTTACGCGTAGCAAACCCCAGATTGTAATTAGGGTTGTGATGAACTATCGGCCACACATCAGCATCAGCGTTATCGGCAAAGTTTCTTGGTCGTCTTACAATGCTAGATCTATGATCCGGATGATCAGAATTGTCCTTAGCAAACATCATAGTCGGACCAGCTGATCTGGTGTAATCATCTGAGTATCGTGCTAATCCCAAGATTGTTGTAGCAACGCCAACATTATCCTGAATCGTTTCAATCTCTCTCCCGTCAATGCTATATGAAGCACTTTTGAACAGCGCCATGATGCCATTATTAACAAAACCAACTCGAACATCAGCTCCGTATGCTGTATTAGCGGGAACATTTGTTACAATTTCACCCGTTACTTCAAGAAATGCTTCAGCGGGCAAGAAATATCTACTTGTATCCTGAACTCGCAATTCAATTCGCCCCGACTGATTAGGTACTGTTGCTTCGTAAGAATAATACTGATAATCACGCACTGACTCATCCTTGAGTGTTGGTGCATCCATGTCGAACGCTGGATCAGATATACGTTTAAACATTTTATATAAAATTATTGTCTTCTAAAACGAAATCCGCTTCCTGATATCAGACTTGTATTTATTTGTTCGGGTGTTTGGGTTACAAGCTCTGCAAGTTTTTGATTGGCGGCCTGATTTATTATTTTACCGACATCCGCTGGCATAAGTTCAGTACTCGCCAGTTTCACCGGTGGTGGTTTTTTTGATCTGCGAATTAACCGTGACAGTCTGTCCTTGATTGACGCGAATGCTTTCCCGGCGAGATCACCAACAGATCCAAGGGCTTTATCCTTGACAACATCAATAGCTTTCATCGACAATTGTTTTGCAATTGGAATCGCTTTAGGGGCTATTCTTGAAAACAAACCAGTAATTGTATCACCGAGACCATCTCCGTAGGTTGCTCTGTATACTGGTAATCGTGAGTTCACTACGCGGACTGGTAACACGCTAGCGTGTCTGGGTTGAGAATTGTGCACGATCATTTATTTAATTATTGTTTCTCTAACTAAATTTACTAGTCGCTGTGGTAACCATCCGTGAGTTCATCAATGAGCCCCCGGTAGATGCTGATATCCATGATGCCACGCTGAAATAGTCGTTGACAGATATCTGCGGCCTCATTTATAATTTCTGGGGAGTTGTTTCCGGCACGTCTTCCTCCGATGAGAACTTCCAACCGTGATACGTCATTGATGATATTATCAGGACAAATAAAATTATTTCCAAGACCACTACCAGTAGCGGTTGGTGCGTCGTGAAATTCTTCCTCTGGAGATTGCGGCCGAAGTTGTGGCTGAGATGATGAAGGTTGTTTTTTCTGCTGCCGAGTTTGTTTCTGCTGCCGAGAAGAAGGTTGCTGTTGTTGCTGTTGTTGCAGAGGTGGAGGAAGTTGATACCCGGCGGGTTGTTTTTGTTCTACTTGTTTTTGTTTTGCTTCTTCTTCTCTTGCTTGTTTTACTAGTATCTTATGAAGATTTGTTAAATCTTCATGAAAATTTATAAAATCTGGATCATCATCTCTAGCTTGCTTTTTGTTTGTATATATTCGATATATCCATTTGATAATATTAGCATCAGATGCTTTTTCATGAGGGGGGGTTAAAATTTTAGTTTTATTATATAAACCGTGTAATACTTTTTTAGGTAATTCTTCCCTTTTAGTATTTTTAATTTCTTCGATAAAATCTTCCTTAAATCTTTTAATCAATTCTGCGGTTTCTTTTACTGATTTTGGTTTTTCTTCCCCGGCGGCGACGTCAGTACCTTCAGGTGGAGGTTGAGCTGCAGCGATATCAGCTGGAAGTGTTCGTAAAATCTTCTTTGTCTGTTTAGTTCTTCTTGCTATTTTTTCAGCCTGCGTCGCAGTTTGTTTTGATACCGGAAGAAGATCTTCTTTGATGACAGTTGTAACTTTCTCAGTAGCTTTGGTCACGGGTTTAAATAATTCCTCCGCGGATTCTGCAAAGACTTCCCGTGCTTGCTGTCTTAGTTGTAATTTTTGTCTGACACTATCACGGATAGGAATAAATTTCTGAATTGCTTCGAGACGTTCTCGAGCTAATCTAGTAGTAAGTGCTTCTCCGATATTTGCCATTATTTATTTGTCAATGATTTAATTCCGCTAACATAAAAATGTTTCCTTGGAAACTCGAAGATTTCTCACAGCGGGGGCCGGACCGATCATGGATTTTTCAATGACGGACCCCGCGAGCGATGCTAGCATCGCCAGGGAACCTGTTTTTGTGTGTTTGGCCCTCCTGTATTTGTGAAACTGTTTTTATCTATTTATTCTACTTTTAGTTTCGGTCTGTTCGCCCCCCCTGCTGCTCATGGTTATGAACTGACTTTATTTGCTGTTTATTAATAAATTAATGATCTTGTTTTATGGTTGAAAAGAAACCAAGAGTTTGAGTTTACTCCATTCTCCCCCTCCTTTGTCAGCTGATAAGATGCCTATTCATCCCTGGTGCCGTACTCCTATGTAGTATTATAAGGACCAGGCTCGGCCGTTACATTATACTAAGTTACAAGAGAGAGAGAGAGAGAGAGAGAGAGAGAGAGAGAATTATAGCCCAATCAAAGCACCACAAAAGTAAGGTGCTATCCCTGGATACTACAGAAAAACGATTAGTGTGTGTGTGTGTGTGTGTGTGTGTGTGTGTATGTGTGTGTCTTTGATGTATACTTTTTGTCACGATTTTTTTTTTTTACTTTAATAAATTTGTATGCATTTCCATCATTGAGGATATGTATGAATCTAATACGAATTCAAACATACAACATGTATGCTATTATTTGTTGGTGTTTTCTTTTCTTAGGTTAATACCAGATATATGTAATGGTATATATATATATATATATATATATATATATATATATATATATATATATATATATATATATATATATATATATATATAATATACAATACAATATATTGTCATCATAATCATCTTCATTACAGCAGACAGTGGAATATTTATCTAAGAAATTCCCGAAGGTAATCAGCAACATCATGTGCATGAAGGTTTCATTGTATGTAAAGTGACCAAAATAACATAGTTAATATTATTAATTGGCACGTGTTCTTCCTATGAATGTCTCCACTATAGAATGTTGCAAATCAATATAAGGAGGCAATACAAAGTGATGCCTTTAGCAGTAAATGTGTCATGTTTAATTCATATGATACCCGTGTGCACACAAAAGCCTGAAGCATTAGGAAACACGCGAAATATTACGTCTCTAAGTACGATCCAAGCATATAGTTTTTGTATAAAAAAAAGTACGTACTTGACAGTCACTTGAAGACTGGTTAGGAGAAGTCTAAATGATCAATTATTTATGTCTCACTGTTTATGTTTTATATTTATGTCTTACTGTTTATGCATTACTGGCTATATATTACTGTTTATGAATTATCTGTTTATGTATTATTGTTTATATATTACTGTTTATGCATTACTGCTTATGTATTACTGTTTATGAATTTATTATTTATAACTGCTTGTATATTACTTTTCATTTATTATTGCTTTTTTATTACTGTTTATTTATTATGTTTATTTATTACTGTATATGAATTACTGTTTACATCTAAGAGGAGGACGCTATCCCGTGTCATTGATTCTAAAGTAAGGTTTGTATTATTAATCGTCTCGACATTACGGGAAGGAAAGTAATCGAAACAAAAAAATAATTATGTTCATCATTTACTTTAAACATTGCACATGCTTTAATTCATATTATCTATCGCTACATTTTCCCTTCATTCTATTGTCTATATGAAATATTTGATTGGTCAATGCTTTATTTTTGCGATATGTAGGCCCACGTATCGGTTAATTTCCATAGGCAAACAATCTCCAACATGGTCTTTCTATCTTCGATCGCTTCAAGATCGGAACAATAAAGAGTGTTTAACTAGCCTATACACGTAACAGAGAATAACCACCTTTGCGTGCTATTCTGAAAAGAGCATTTCGAACTGGTTAATTGAAATATCTATTAGAATGGGTTAGTTCCAAATTCTATTAAAATGGGTTTATTCACAACTGTATTAAAATGTATTAATTCGCAAATCTGTTAGCTCACAAGTTTATTCAAATGGCTTATTTCACAAGTCTATTCAAATAGCTTAATTTACACGTCTATCTTAACGGGTTAATTCACAAGTCTGTTCAAATGTATTAATTCACAAATCTCTTTAGGTTAATTACTAAGTCTTTTCAAATGGGTTAATTCACAAGTTTGTTCATTGTGAGTATTTATTTTAAAAGAATGCAAATATTAGACAAAGGTCAACATGGACAGAATATAGTCGATGCGAATTGAAAACTAGATTTACAGGTAAATATACACTTATAAAAAATACTCGCACAATCATTATATTTCTTGATAAGCAGCATGAGGTTCGAATTTATCTGCTAGGTCATGACATTGCGTTGTAAAATAATCCCTTTTAAAATCTCTACGTTAAGATCATAAACCAGATAGCTGGTTTAATTCTAGTGCATCAAAAGGAGATATCATTATCTGTTCATTTACAAAAGCAGTACATTTTTACCATATTGTGAGGGGCCCCGAGTGGCCGAGTAGTCTAAAGCGCTCACCGGTATGGTTCACTGCCATATAACCTCTCTCTGCTTGGGTTCGAGTCTCGGGCTCGGCTAATGTGGGTATGTGAGAAAGCTTGCCGATAGCTTCCCGTGGGTCTGTGGTTCTTCCTAGAGTTTTTCCGGGTATTTCCTTCACCATTAACACTGGCCGCCATGTATAGCCTATCCTGTGCTGAAAAATGGCGTTAAACCCCATTCCAACAAAAACAATTCCAACCCTACTGTGAAGTCATTTATCAGTGCTTTCTGTTTCATTAAAAGGTTAGAGTGTGTTCGAGCATCAAGTTACGTTTTACGGTCTTCCTACTTGGAATGCGTCTCTTTTATGCTGCCCCGGCCCTAGGATATACGTGGCATAAAGGCAGCATTCGGGGCCAAATGCTTCGTTCGCCTTGTCCTACGGTCGGGCCTGCTTGTGTGTGCGTGTGTGTACGTATGTGTGTATGTGGGCGTGTCTGTGTTGTGTGTGTGTGAATACGGATATAAAAATCACCATATATGTTTCCACCAACAATTATATGCAGACGTTTTTTTTATAACTGCGTTATTATTGTTGGTAACGTGTTTAGCACAGCTTTACATAAACATGTGTACATTATGGATGCAACATGATCCGGTATGGAAATAATGAGGACATTTAAAAACAGATGACGATATAATGGACATGACGCTGGGTAGGTTCTTGGACGTTGCCCTGGTCTGTTATTTGCATCATCAGATTAGCTAAACTACTTAGACTGTTTGCACAAGGTATTTGCAACTATCTACAGAGAATCCTGTTCTTTTGTCCTTTCTTTTGACGATAAAGACTAATTTCTCTACACGTGTTGGTTGACATTTGAACCAATGATTAGTTGATCGAATGGTTTAAGGATGTGTATGCATGGCGATATAAAAACTTATGTCAGTTTGCTACAATCCCTTGTGCATATTCTATCAGATTGCTTGAGGAGGGTTACATAGTAACATTCGGGCATTTTCATGGGCACCCGCACATAAGGGCAAATGTGGGTGGGCTCCCCCATTTCAATTTTAACCGTGTTTGGTCTACATCCGTAAAACGTAATAGCTGACTATTACATGTGCCCCATCCCCGAAAATTATTCTGCGGCCGCCGATGGGCATTTATATAGCTTACCATAAGCCGGGTTCTACTACTCTTACTAGGTATGATTTTTCCTGTGCCTAGTTTTTGTTTGTCAGAAACGTGAGCATTTCGACCATTTCACAACTTTCTTTTGATTACAGTAGTTCTCTTCTCATATGCATAACAGTTAAGTTAATAAGCACAGCTAGCCAATCAAAATATTTCTAAGTGTTATGACACATATGTAATATGCAAATATGAGATAGGCATATTAACTTAGATAACGAAGTATTGGTTTGAGAAAACTATAATTTGGCACTGCGTATTATATGATGTGAAATATAGACAGATTGTTAAAGTTATGAAGAGGGAGAGAGAGAGAGATGGAGAGAGAGAGAGAGAGAGAGAGAGAGAGAGAAGAGAGAGAGAGAGAGAGAGAGAGAGAGAGAGATATGGGCCACTCATCAGGATGGAAAAGTATATATGCTGAGGAACAGTAGGTTTCTGTGTGCGTGTTCTTTAGGCAATGTCAAATGTCAGTTTATTGTTGTTAGTGATACTCTTGCTACCAACAATATACTAATGATGATTCTGCAAACATCCCATCTTAGTAAGAAAAGATGCCAGAGCATTAAAGCTTCTAATACTAAGTCCATCTCATGTACAAAAATACAGTATGATCATTTACCACGTTATGTTTTAGATTATATTTTTAAATATATAAATTCACAGCAACACTTTGATCCTGATTTTAATGAAAGCAGTTCAGATAAATGAAATACTTTTAAAGGCTACTAAAATATTATATCTTGCTATGTTTTTAGGTTACTAAAGTATTGTTTAGACAGGGACTGTCCATTCGGTTTTACATCCGGTACCTGTTACTGAATATGAAAAGCACTCCTTTACTAAATCCTTCACTGCGATTATACGACAGTAGTTGTATGTGGCTCATAAGCCTCAAACGAGAAGTAACATTTGCCCATAACTTTAGATAGAAATGTCACTTCTAACTCAAATGGGAAACCCTATGCTAAAATGTCGATATGTTTAACGTTAGAATGGCATTATGAGGCTTATAGCTTCAAAGGGTCGAAATTGTATAGCCTCAAATGGGAAATTGACACTACGTCGTAGATTTGAGTACCACATGTCATGTCCATGTAAATTCATGGGTTTAAGAATGAAACTGAAACGGTTTTTGCGCCTAATAGGAATGCTAATGCTTCAAAAATTTATACTGCAATCCAACACACATACTTACAATCCAACATGCACCTATACAATCCAACAAGCACATAAACAATCCAACAAGCACATATACAATTCAATAAGCACATATACAATCCAACTATTGCTTTTTAATTAATATCAAAATACACCCTCTACTATATAGCACTTTGCGATTAGGTCCAAACACATAACCCAACTATCCCCAAAAGAGTAGTTGTGCTTATGTACATACATACTCACAAACTTACTATACTTTCACAAAAGGGTAGTAAGCGTTTGTAGACCCAATGTTATACCTTCTCATATGTACTGTCTGGGGAGAAGTGGTATAGGGGTTTTAAGTTTATATTTTGTGGAGGAAGACATAGACATGCAAAAGACATACACGGTCACATTTTTGGCAGCGGATTTGTATCTCTCTTTTCTACTGATCAGGGTGACCATGAAATGTGCCGTGTGTCTTATGTTACTTATCTCCCTATGCACTGTCCGCACCTCCTGCATCGGTCATATTTGTTCCACGATGCATTGGAGGAGAAACGAGCTTAAAAGCTGGGTCATGGGCCGTCTTCCCTTAGCCTTCCTACTCTTGGATCCAGTCTTTATGACCTATCTGGCGAAACTCTTCCTTATCCGCTTGGGATTTTGGTGTCGGAAGTCCGGTTATTTCTCTTCTGGCGCTCCTTTTCGTTTCCCTCCTCTGACCATGGGGGCTCCGAGTGGCCGAGTGGTCTAAAGCGCTCACCGTTACGGATCATTGCCATTTCACCTCTGTCTGCGTGGGTTCCAGTCTCGGGCTTTGCCGATGTGGATATGTCAGAAAGCTTGCCAGTAGCTTCTCGAGGGTCGGTGGTTCATTCCCGGGTTTTCCCTGGTTTTTCTTCCACCATTTATAACGGCCGCCATGTATAGCATATTGTATGCTGAAAAACGGTGTTAAACTCTACAACAACAACATCAACAACAACATCAACAATATTGACCACGCCCTCTTGATTTTCTCGACCTCTTGATTGATGGCGCCTCAAATTAGGGTCTTAACGTTGACTCTACATACGTATTATCTATGCATCACATTCATTTCTCATAAAACATAATCCATATCCACATTCGCTCTACATACACATGAAATCGATATTATTACCAAAATATGGTTTTAAACTATATGATAGAAAATAATCAAATCCAGCAAGTTTTGTAAAACTTCAGCAAATCATGTATTTCCCTAGAATACAAAGTATAATAAATGCAAGAATTTACGGTTTTGCGAATTAAATTCCAAACAATTCTAGAATTTCTAACACAAGTCCTAATAATTAAAATTCTAAATACACCTTAACGGTGTTCCAAAATAAATCGAATGATTGAAGTGTCGATGGGCCTGCGATGGTCTGTGTTGTAGTGATATGCCCTCAGCCTTTCTTTCTGAATCACAATAATACAATCCAACATTATATCCTTATTTGAATTTTACAGTAAATCCAAGTCTCTTTTTCCAAGAGTGTTATTTTTTATCACTTTATATTTCCAGAGAAGAATACCTTGAATTAAAAAATTTGAATAAATAAATTCCAGCCCAATGTAATACTGGACACATCAAGAATACACCTGGTTCTGCTCAGATCCAGCACGAATAAATAATTTCTAGATAAACAAAATACTATAGCCTTCTACATGCCCTCAGGTCACATTTAGCATTTTCTCAAAAAGACTTACCTAATGGGAAATTTCATTCTAAAAGGTTCCACATGTTTACAAGATAACATGTTTTTTAAACTTATAACATTGACTCATACATAGACAATAGATTCGTATACACATTGACTCTACATGCACCTTAAATCCGTGTACACATTGACTCTACATACACCTTAAATCCGTGTACACATTGACTCTACATACACCTTAAATCCGTATACACATTGACTCTACATACACCTTAAATCCGTGTACACATTGACTCTACATACACCTTAAATCCGTGTACACCTTGACTCTACATACACCTTAAATCCGTGTACACATTGACTCTACATACACCTTAAATCCGTGTACACATTGACTCTACATACATGCTAGATCCGCTTCATATTAGTTCCATATAAGTGTTACCTTTCATCTACATTATAATTAAATGATTCAATAAATAATCGGTGTATAGCTCATTCGTAAGATAAAACAATTTTGATCATTTCAGAAATTAAAGACTTTTGTGCATTTTTAAGAAATTTTGGAAGCAAATTATGCAATTGATCATCTATATAGTAGAAATGAAAATTATCTAGTGGCCCAATTAATCTGGAAAAAGAAACTACTTCATTTATCCAAAAGCTACTATTTTAAATATAAGTATTTCTTAATTAATAAATATTGGGAAAATTGAATCTTGCGCTGTCGAATGGAATGATCTGTACGTTACGTATATTAAACACGTGTTTCGATATTAAGATATTGTTTTAATAATATAAAAACTAGAATGTTCCATCAGCAATCGCTATTTATTTTATCTTATCTGCACAGTAACGTTAGGGCTCTATTCCCTTTGCTCTCACAGTTTCATTAAATACTTCCACTGTGTTGGACATGTAGATCATGTCATCTCACTATTGATATAGAGATAAGTTTATATAGTAAATGAGACGTCTGATATTAGACGACACAATTGCATATCGAAGAATGATTGTATGTAGCAGTTGTGGTCTGACAGGTCTTTG
Organism: Sinohyriopsis cumingii; assembly: GCA_028554795.2. Taxonomy (NCBI): domain Eukaryota; kingdom Metazoa; phylum Mollusca; class Bivalvia; order Unionida; family Unionidae; genus Sinohyriopsis; species Sinohyriopsis cumingii. The sequence continues at coordinate 89,832,229 of CM068833.1, forward strand.
CTTGCCAAACATTTATCCCATCATTAAAAAGTGTAAAGACGATTAAGTTTAAAAACCGTATACTACGACTTGAATTCAAAACGGTATACTACGACTTGATTTCAAAACTACATATTACGACACGATTTCAAAACCTTATACTACGACATGATTTCAAAACCTAATACTATGACTTGATTTCAAACCTCATGCTACAACTTGATTTCAAACCTTATAGTACGACTTGATACCAAAACCTTATACTACGGCATGATTTTGAAACATATTACGACTTGATTTCAAAACCTTATATCACGACCTGATTTCGATAAAGATACTACGACTTGATTTGAAAACCATATACTACTATATGATTTCAATATCGTATACTACGACATGATTTCAAAACCTTATATTACGACTTGATTTCAAAACCTTATATTACGACTTCATTCCAAGTCCTTATATTAGAACTTGATTTCAAAACCTCGTATTACGACTTCATTTCAAACCTTTATATTACTTCATTTCAAAACATTATATTATGACGTCATTTCAAAACTTTATACTAAGAATTCATTTTATAACTTCAGAAAAATCGTTTTGCAAACAATACAAATTATTCTTCCTGACAGGTACTGTATTTGTGACTACATATAGGGTACTGAATGTATGAATAAATATGGTGGACTGTATTTGTGAATACATATGGTGGACGGTATTTGTATGTATTGTTGTAATTTCGCTTGTTATTACTGTGTTAAGCGAAAACACGGAAAGTTGGAGATAATAATATATATTTAGAAAACCTCTTACACAATATCTGCTATGCGAAAAATTTATTCTCGTCTACTTGTTACAGTTTGTTTATAAATGCCTCTGACAACTGAAATTCTTTTAAGGATAAGGGTGTGAGAGGTGGACATGTTCCAGGTCACATCACTCAGCGTGATATTTCATTACATCTCAACGATTACGATTATAAAACATTGTCGTGGAGATGTAATGAAATATTACAATTATAAAACATTGTCGTGAAGATGTAATGAAATATCACGATTATAAAACATTGTCGTGAAGATGTAATGAAATATTACGATTATAAAACATTGTCGTGAAGATGTAATGAAATATCACGATTACAAAACATTGTCGTGGAGATGTAATGAAATATTACAATTATAAAACATTGTCGTGAAGATGTAATGAAATATCACGATTATAAAACATTGTCGTGAAGATGTAATGAAATATCACAATTATAAAACATTGTCGTGAAGATGTAATGAAATATCACGATTATAAAACATTGTCGTGGAGATGTAATGAAATATCACGATTATAAAACATTGTCGTGGAGATGTAATGAAATATCACGATTATAAAACATTGTCGTGGAGATGTAATGAAATATCACGATTATAAAACATTGTCGTGGAGATGTAATGAAATATCACGATTATAAAACATTGTCGTGGAGATGTAATGAAATATCACGATTATAAAACATTGTCGTGGAGATGTAATGAAATATCACGATTATAAAACATTGTCGTGGAGATGTAATGAAATATCACGATTATAAAACATTTTCGTGGAGATGTAATGAAATATCACGATTATAAAACATTGTCGTGGAGATGTAATGAAATATCACGATTATAAAACATTTTCGTGGAGATGTAATGAAATATCACGATTATAAAACATTGTCGTGGAGATGTAATGAAATCTTTTCCACTATAAAGGTGTTAACAGTGGACATATTCGAGCTCACATCACTCAGCGTGATATTTCATTACATATCCACGACAATGGTTTATAATCTCTGAGTTTTGTACACAACCGTGAATCCAGCTTTTTTCATGGGTTAATGGTGCGATCTAGCATGTCTATAATTTCATGGTAATGTTTAATATCGTACAATAATTTGATAATTATATGACAAAAAGTAGTGCCGTCATATGGGCAGAAACCAGTACCATCACATGACTTTTTTTTCTTCTGAGAAAAACTTACTAATCAAGGATATAAGATTTCAAAGTATCAGGATGTGAAGTACGTGATTTGCAAATGTGCTGTCATCTTACGCAGGATATTAATTTGAAAAGATATTATCGGCATCAGCGTGCAAAGTAATAATAATAATAATAATAATAATAATGAGGACTTTGTATAGCGCCTAATCTTTAGAAGCTCTAAGCGCTTTACAATATTAGACAGCACCTATAAGATAAAAAACATATATAATTATATGCTTACAAACACAAACACGATGAAATTATAAAACATAGAAGTAAAAAAAAAAACATGCTGAGAATATTTAAGGTAGGAAACATTATTAGGTCTTTAAGTTTGTTCTTGCAGTCGAAATAAGTGAGTTTTGAGAGCACTCTTGAATGTGATCAATGTGTCTTTGTGTCTAAGTTCAGTGGGCAATTCATTCCACGTTGACGGGCCCTGGTATTCAACCAATATAAGTATAGAACCAATAGAATGGATACTGATTTAATTATCGAGGATTCGACGTACAAAAAGGAGAGTTACAACTAATTTATGTCTTTATACGCTTTATTTCTTGTTAGTATTTGTTGGTGCCTAAATTATAAGGCGGTTGTATGCAAAATAATGACCAATGTTATTGGTTTTTGTAGGTGTTTTCTGTGCTATTAGCAAACATCATACATTTTATGCATGGAAATGGGCTACTCTGTTGAGGTAATGGACTACCTTTTTGAGGTAATGGACTACCTTTTTGAGGTAATAGACTACCTTTTTGAGATGATGGACCACTTTGTTGGGGTAATGTTAACAATATAATCGTGATTAATGGGCTTGTAGTAGACGATCTTTCCAATTTTGGTTATCCAGTCAAGTCCTCTAACGACATATATTATGTGCCTATTTGTATGTAATATGCTTATCTTATCTTGTTTAAAATAAATGTTAACACTGTTTCACTACATCATTATCTTAAAAATTGGTCCGACGATGTAGAATTCACCCCTACCATTCTAAATATGGCATAATATGAACGAATCAGCCTCTGCGGCACCAACTTCTTGGAAGCTTAACTTGAAAAGTGACACGTGCATGTCCAAATATTTTCAAACAACTCTCAGCGACAGTCTATTTTTGAAGGTTAGGGTAGAAACTCAAGTATTTAGAATGCCTATATATCTAGACATTCCAAAATAATAGCCTAATGCCAGAAGCGTTGTTCTAGTCAACGGCAAATATTACTAGATAAGTAGACAAACAAAAAACAGGAAAATGCAAACAAATTAATATTAATTGATATTCTGGCACATAATTCACATCTGACAATTGTAATAAGAACTATATATATTATTTGTGTACAGCTTTGGTTCTAAGTTTAGACATACAAAGAATGATTTAAAATGTATTGTTGCAAGTTATTATGTAATACGTGGATATTTTACTATTCATTTTCGGAAAAAGGCAAGAAAATGTAAATTATATATTGTATATATTATTTATATCTGTGCTATCTTTAAACTGGTTTGTTAGTACTAATAATTTTGCTTATTTCGACCGCGTCTCCTTAATTGAAAAAACAAGGCTGTGTCAATAATACACTATCAGCACAGACAATTGAAGGCTAAGTTAATGCAATTTACAGATAAATAAAGCAAAGCTAGTAAACTTGGCAGACCAGTGAATGTTAAGTTATTACACACTGCAGACAAGTGAAAGCTACGTTATTAAACACTGCAGACAAGTGAAAGCTAAGTTATTACACACGGCAGACAAGTGAAAGGAAAGCTAGTACAATTTACAGACATATAAAAGCAAAGGCAGTACACTTTGTAAGCATTGGTTTGTTTCATGAATTTACTTTGCATCGAACATTTTCTTTATAATGGTTGTGATCATCTCAGTCTAGTAGGATCACATATGGCGTGAACTGATTAGTTTGATCTCAACTGATTGGTTAGATCTCAACTCACTGATTAGATCTCAATTGATTGGTTAGATCTCAACTAATTGGTTCGATTTCAACCGTTTGATTAGATCTTAACTGAATTGTTAAATCTCAACTGAAAGATTATATCTCAGCTGACTGGTTAGATCTCAACTAATTGGTTAGATCTGACGCATGTTCAAATAAGAAAGATTATATGGCAAATATTATTCACCGTATGCTGGGGCCCAGAGTGGCCGCGTGGTCTAAAGCGCTATCCGTTACGGATCACGGCCATCTCACATCTATCTGCGTGGGTTCGATTCTCGGATTCAGCCAATGTTGGTATGTGAGAAAGCTTGCCAGTAGCTTCTCGTGGGTTGGTGGTTCTTTCCGGGGTTTTCCCGGGTTCTTCCTCCACCATTAGTATTGGCCGCCATGCATAGCCTATCGTGTGCTGACACATGGCGTTAAACCCTACAACAACATACACCGTATGCTGATTTAAATTGATTCCACCCAAAATAGATCAGCAGCTTATGACATATAATAAAATAATATATCTGCAAAATCGTTTAAATGTGTTGGCAATGCAATTAGCAACTAGACGCACACTAACGTTGCTTAGTACCACTGAATAAGAGTAAGTTACGTAAGAGGTGTTCACTACATAATGACCAGTAAAGATACGATAAGAATGGGACTGCATCATAGCTATCCCTTTTAATTTTACAGCACAAATGCTTATTTAGCATAAACTAATGGGCACATTCGTTATAACAGTTAAACCTGTCAAAAGGGGCTAACCATGGGAAAGCACAATCTCACCTTGGCACACAGGTGACCTCTGCAAGCAGGTTCACTTTTCAAATATATTTTTCTTTTAACAAATACCATGTAACAACTACTAGTATTATTGGCTATATGCATGCACATGTTGTCCTCTCCAGAGTAATTTCCACGTGAAATTGCTGTATCTTGTTCACTTTTATCTATCCGACAAAATTAAATATTTACTGATGAACAAATAAAAAAAAAGCCTGATAGTTTGTACAGCTTGACGAACAATAATTTCAGATGTTCATGTTGCAGATATCAAAGTACAGCTGATTTATGTGAGGGCCTGTGATGAATAGGGAATGACAAGAAAAGCTTCATGTGGCTGTTGTTATTAACACATGAATAAACCTTTTGCTTACCTATACAGACAACATGTGCCAAAATTCAATTACCCTGAATGTACTGCAGTGGGATGAACTCATATTTCACCGCACATATCAACTTTTTATCAGATATCACAAAAGGCGACCTAATTCCTGCTGAAATTATGCAAACAATGTTGTTTTTCTACCATCCAACAAAAAAATTGTCTCTACCCTTTTTATTGAATGATGAAAACCGCCTTACTTTCGAATTTGACATATTGACACGTTTGAGTTACATCGAGCGGGTGACCTACGCACAGAAAGTACAAACAAAAGAAAACTAAAACAAACCAAAAACAACAAAACTTGTTTACAGGTTAACTCGTATGCCATTCTTTCATCTAAGCAATGTCTTCCAAGGGTAACACAAGTTTAATTTATATGCACATATCTGTCACTGATGATACGTTCCATGACTGGTTAAAACTGGGAGAAACTACTAAATGGCTGGACGACGCCAGGCCACTGTCTTCTGAAAGCTGGTGACTTTTATATAAGTATAATTTATATATTGAATGTACCGATTGGGCGAGGGGCGGGGTACGAAAGTAAAAGTAACCGTTGGAACAGATCTCAGTGTATATATGACAATTTAGGTGGTGTTCCTTTCTATTGTTATTGCTGAATAATATTGCTGAATAACATATATGATAAAAATTTTCTGATATCAATAATGTTTATTTGTGACTCTATGACCTATTAGAATGTAGCATATTTATCAATTTTAGGTATAATCTTTCCCCCTTCCCACGATTGCATGTACTGATCATTCGCATCGCAGCTCTGTCCGCGCGTGTTCCAGCCTAGGCTAGGCCAATGTCGGTATATGCAAAAACCTGTCATTACCTTGCGTGGGTTGGTGGATTTCCAGAGGGTTTTCCTGGTCCTTCCTCCACCACATTTATTGGCCGCTTTGAATAGGCTATCATGTACTGAAAATGGCGCTAAACCCCTCAAAAGCAAACATTTTTTTACACCATATTTGTGTATTTCATCTCTCTATGTCTCTCTCTCTCTGTGTTTCTCTCTCTGTCTCTGTCACTCTCTGTCTGTCTCTCTCTGTGTGTATCTTTGTCTTTGTCTCGGTCTCTCTCCAATTATATGTAGAATGGTCCGCATTTGGATAGACTTCAGCAATGCACTAGACTTTCCAGTCTGTTTCATATTGTGTCATATATGTATGTGTATGGTGTTTGTTTCATATTGTATCATATATGTATGTGTATGGTGTCTGTTTCATATTGTGTCATATATGTATGTCTATGGTGTTTGTTTCATATTGTGTCATATACGTATGTGTATGGTGTTTGTTTCATATTGTATCATATATGTATGTGTATGGTGTCTGTTTCATATTGTGTCATATATGTATGTCTATGGTGTTTGTTTCATATTGTGTCATATACGTAAGTGTATGGTGTTTGTTTCATATTGTGTCATATATGTATGTGTATGGCGTCTGTTTCATATTGTGTCATATATGTATGTGTATGGTCTCTGTTTCATATTATGTCATATATGTATGTGTATGGTGTTTGTTTCATAGGGTAGTCATATATGTATGTGTATGGTGTATGTTCATATTGTGTCATATATGTATGTGTATGGTGTTTGTTTCATATTGTGTCATATATGTATGTGTATGGTGTTTGTTTCATATTGTGTCATATATCTATGTGTATGGTGTTTGTTTCATATTGTGTCATATATGTATGTGTTTGGTGTCTGTTTCATATTGTGTCATATATGTATGTGTATGGTCTCTATTTCATATTGTGTCATATATGTATGTGTATGGTGTCTCTTTCATATTGTGTCATATATGTATGTGTATGGTGTCTGGTTCATATTATGTCATATGTATGTGTATGGTCTCTGTTTCATATTGTGTCATATATGTATATGTTTGGTGTCTGGTTCATATTGTGCCATATATGTATGTGTATGGTCTCTGTTTCATATTGTTTCATATATGTATGTGCATGGTGTTTGTTTCATATTGTGTCATATATGTATGTGTATGGTGTCTGTTTCATAGTGTGTCATATATGTATGTGTATGGTGTTTGTTTCATATTGTGTCATAGATGTATGTGTATGGTGTATGCTCATATTGTGTCATATATGTATGTGTATGGTGTCTGTTTCATATTATGTCATATATTATGTGTATGGTGTCTGTTTTTCTTACATTTGTGGATATGATGCAACGTAATCTGGAAGTTCGTATTTAGCCCCGCAGACAAACTGCCACCTTCCTCGCAAACAAAATGCCACCTTCCTCGCAAACAAACTGCCACCTTCCTCGCAAACAAACTGCCACCTTCCTCGCAACAAACACCAATTCATTTTGTTAGTATCAAACTTTTTCAGATGAACCTTAAAAATTTCGCAATATATCAAATAACTACTTGTTTAGGTCTATTCGTTGATACTATCATGGAAATTCGGACACGTCTGCACGACATCAAACTCTACTCTCACCATATGTCGCATTATATATTCGTCCCATTGCCCTACCAAAGAAATACTCATGTAGGAAATGCTCTCCCTCACATGAAACGCATTTCGACTCTCTAAAATAGTGATTTCTTACAGACGCTGATTTCGCTGCTACCACAGAGAAATTCAATGCCGTGAATGTGATTGGTGATTGGTGCACAGTTCCTATTTGTCGGTTAGGGCGCTTTTTGTATAATTGCTCTCCGCACAAGTAGGATCTGGTCAATGTGTGGGTTGATGTTGCTTCGATGCAAATCGTCTGTAATGACAGTAATGTGTACGCAGGAAGATATGTTTTCTTGAGCAAGCCTGTGCATATTAACAAAGTGCATTAATATTTTATCTCCGTGCTTGAGAGATTTTCGCAAGGTTAAAAAGGAGAAGCCTCAAAACAGCAACAGAGAACAGAGAACAGAGTAAGTCACTTGTATTTATACCCCAGTAATTCTTCAACTTTTGCATATAAATTTAAACAGTGCTGCTTATTTTGTGTAATTAAAGAGAACGTGCTTGGCTTAAATTTAATAATGTGCAAGAAAATCTTCTATCGTTTTTGTTTCTGTATATGTTTCTCATGGGATCTGAACTCTTTTTATTTAACTTTTCAGTCACGGCTACATTATATATGAAATATAAAATAACGACATTAATTTGCATCAAACATGTTTGACAACAGAAAAAAAACTTGATTAATTAATGCAGAATTTATTTAAATTAAGAAATGATGAACTAATTACTTCCTAAAGACTTCATAGTTGATTCAAAATTTAATTTGTTTTCAAAAGAATTCCAAACATTAGGACTTTAATATGTGAACTATTGCTCAAAATATATTATTTAAAAGTTGTGATAATTTAAATGAATCTCAGAATGATTGAACAAAGTCAGTGTTTTTTATGCTTTGGCTTGCATTTTGAAACGATAAGGATGGTAAAATCACGGAAATGGTTACAAAAGCCCCACTGAAAACTCGCCCTCGACAAACCCGTCCCAATTTTTCGCAAAATAGCCCCATTGCACAATCGCCTCCAATCACTACAACGCTACGTTTCACAAAATTGCCCCTGTGCTATATTCTTTGCATTTATTATAACCAAATAATCTCAGACTCATGTGCGGCCTTAGTAATATGTGAAGATTTCACCATAAGAACAGGTTTTTGTAGTGATGGTCTGTGGGACCAGTACTTTGCAAAGGAGATCAAGGTGACAGGTTTTTGTAGTGACCTTCAGTTTATGGGACTAGTACTTTGCAAACTTCTCCAGCTGTGCGGTCGTATCAAGGGAATGGAAAACTGTGATGAAAGAAGGATACTGCTTAAAATCAAACAGCAAAATTATATGTTTCAGAAATAGTATATTGTATTGATGGAAGAGTACTGTTAAAAATCAAATGGGAATGTTAGATATTCCAGTAGATAGTGTACTGTGTTGATGTAAGAGTACTTTTCAAAATCAAATGGGGGAGGTTTTCTATTTCTGTGAATAGTGTACCATGTTGAAGGAAGGTACTGTTAAAAAATCATATGGGAATGTTAGATATTTCAGTGAACAGTGTGCTTTGCTGGTGGAAGAGTACAGTTAAAGATCAAATCTGAAGGTCAGATATTTCAGTGAATAGTGTACCGTATTGGAGGAAGAGTACTGTTAAAAGTCAAACGGGAATGTTATATATTTCAGTGAATAGAGTACAATGCTGGTGGAAGAATACTGTTAAAAATCAAATTGGAGGGTTAGATATTTCAATAAAAAGTGTACTTTGCTGATACAAGAGTACTGTTCAAATCAAATGGGAAGGTTATATATTTCAGTAAATAGTGTACCGTGTTGATGGAAGAGTACTGTTAAAATCAAACGGGAAGGTTAGATATTTCAGTAAATAGTGTACTGTGTTGATGAAAGAGTACTGTTACTATCAAACGGAAAGGTGAGATATTTTAGTAAATAGTGTAGTGTGCTGATAGAAGAGTAATATTAAAAATTTAATGGGAAGGTTAGGTATTTCAATGAATAGTGTACTTTGTTGAAGGAAAAGGTTTACATCAGAAACCTATAAACAAGACTTACAATTTTAAGAAAAATAAAATTATTTGCGCTTATAACTCCCAATAAACCCATCGGAGACGAACGCAAATTAATACCACATACATTTTTCAGTCTATAATATAGTTCATTTATATTTAAGTTGTATTCATCTGTGCAGTGCATTTTTAGTCGATTTCCTAACACTTGTATGAATAGTCTATATGTGTTAGGAACAAATTCATGCACAGGTTGCTGCTGAAACGTTTAATGTTACTTTACTTTTCTCTGCTCCTCTCTTGATTCTTTTCTTATTTTTTTAAATCATAAGATTTTAAGTTAAATTTTAAACGAGCGTGCATGAAATTAGTACTGAATTAGTACAGATGAAACTCTCTTTTATATGTCTGACGAGATGATTTATGTATTTTTAGGACGTAGATAAAAGACAGAACCCGTCACAAGTCTGCACCGTATTCCGTACTAAATAATGTGAACACCTGCAATACATCCTGCATGATCACTGTACCTGTTGATAATTTCCAACATTTCGTCTCTATTATACATACGACTGATCTCAGTTTACGCGTATTCGCACTACACGATGATTATCATCACATTTTCTCTGTATTATACACTGACTAGTCTCAGATTACGTTTTTTATAGTACAAGATGGGTATCCTTATATTTCATCATTGTCACATACCTGACTCTTCTCAGTTTAAGTTTTGTAAATACCACGAGGATAAGCATACCATTTCGCTTTGTCATCTACCTATCATTAATTTATTTTCCTTACATGCCATGCTGCTTAATATCACATTTCTGGGTAATAATTGATGGGTTTAAAATTGTAGGCCCTGAAAGAGAATAGGTTATAGTCCCGTCAACAAATGTAGACTTACTTGGCAAGATAGTGCGAGATCGCGTTTGAAAATGTTAAAAATATAGATATACCGCTGCATTACTTAATTAACTAATTAGCTAAATTACCTCATTTCAAGCTGTGCATCTATCTGTTATTGACTATTCGCATATCAACTATTCACTGCTCTCTGGAGATATTTATTAGAGTTATCGTTCTTTTTTAATGGATGAGTTATTGTTCTTTTTTAATGGCTGCAATATGTGATAGAGTCACATGACCGCAGCATGCCTCAGTTTTGGAAGGACAGTTGTGAATCGCAATAGTTAATAGCTGACAATATGCATATTATGAAATATCTCATCTCCAGAAGTGATGTTGAGAGTTATGCCCCTTTTTTGTCTAACCGCTGGAAGTGCATATTGACAAATCAATGACCTCTAGAAATGTTGATGAGAGTTATGCCTCTTCTTTTCATCTTACAACTGGATGCACCATGCTACATAATCCTGTCAACTCAACATGTCGCGCACTTTCAACGTTTTGGCTTTATACATTCTAGTAGGATACAAATTTATATATTACAGTTAGTCTTGAAGGTGTTGGTGAACTTCATTGATACTTTGCGTATATCACGATAATTGTATGCTTATGGATACATAGATCAGCCACGCGTGATTCAGTGTTTATGGTCGAGTTACTGCGTCAAGGTGCAGCTAGTCTGAGTTTTTGTACTTGATACAGTTTTATAGGCTCATTTCCATGGATATATCGGCAAGATGCAGCCAAACGGGATGCATTTACTCGAGCCACTGTACTATTCTTTGAAGCTGAATTTCCCTCTGTAAGCATTGGTGCATTACAACAGCCATCCTACGTGATTCATCTAACGCTCATTACCGATGTTCAATCGGTAATTCCCTATCACAGAGTGTAAATCTCTAGGTTTTTCCCTCTGACCTATATCATATTGGGTGCAACGAATCGAACTTCTAAAAATCGCAATAGTTTCTTAAAAACTTCAGTTACAACGAAAAGATAAAATCAAAATAGTTTGAGGGAGTGAAAAGGGTGGGGTGGGGTGAGCTTAGTTCTATTCTCAATTCGTTGGGAAGGATTCGTTTGATATGTCGTACGAACACGAATTGGCCTGACGACCGAGATGTATCCCGACACTATATCTCATTCGTTTTCTTTAGCCACCTGGAAACAACCCATCACCTAGATTATGTGTATATACGAATCATAAGCAGCTAGAAACTCAAAAGCTAATTCTTACTTTTCAGTTACGTCATCTCCATGTTTCGTATACACAATTCCCTGCCATTCATCAACACTCAATTTTGCTTCTTTGTCTCTACGGATCTTAATTTTTATTTACGTTCAATAACACAGTAACGTAACGATCAGTTTAAACTGTCGAGTTGTGAACTGTGATATGTCATTAAAATACGTTGCAATCCACGCTTATACAACTGTTGTCCCCCTCCCCCCTCTGAAAATCAATGAAAAGACGAGAGTAGAGTATTTTCAGCTGTGACATGCGACGATGTCTCTGGACTTACGAATGATCAACAAAACGTCAAACCGATCACAGAGAGAGATATATAATAAAACAATTTTGTGGTCGCTAGTTATATTAAATAAAGCAGAATATTGACTTAGATCAACAGCAAATACATTAACGTATTTTAATTACATCTTGTTGGTTCCTTTTTTGAGCTAGTTTCTAACCTATTTCACACTAATTTCCATCCACCGGTATGTGAATTGCTGATCGTTGATCGTTCATTGTTCAAAAGGCTAACCATGTGTTGGTAATGCTCTATCTTCTTCATTACAATAACTTTTAATGTCTAAATCATAAGTGTGTCTCATATTTATTTAATCAATATGAATAAAAGTAGAAGATCAAAAACAAAGAAAAAAAGAAAACAATCTACTTAGCAAATTGCAAACGTGATTGTGGGTAACCAGAGAAGGCACATAGCTACATTTTGTATAGGACACACTGGGCTGGGATGTGAATAATTCATTCACTCGGTCAATACAAAGATACCCGTAATCAATCACAACTGTGTTCAAAGAGCAACAATTTGCATTTGTATGTGATATCAATAAAAGAAATGTGCATTATGTATACTGTATCTTTGATATACCACTCGTTGTATAATTATTTTACTAAAACGAAACTCGGCATTTTTTTATTAAAACTATCAAGCACTCCTTAACGTTTATATATCGTACGAATAAATGATAGGTCATAACTTTCGTTGTAGTTTCTAATCCATTCCTGTATAAATCAAGCAGTTAAAGATCTTGCAACGCTTGATTGAGGGTTATGTATTGATGTTTAGTAGAATAGACCAATTCGTCCAAATGAAAACAAAATATTCATGATCTTTCAAAGGATTTATAAATAAAGCAGGAATGTACATACCTCAGCACGATATTGTATATGTTTCAGGACAATTTGTGGCCGTTTGCTTTTAGTATTGAGATCGAAAATACAATCTTTGGACATAAAATATAAATGGCAATTATTTTCCATCCCTATTCTGAATACAAAAGAGTAAATGGTGTGTTAATTGCAAGTTTTGTTATATATCGTAGGAATTCAAAGTGAACATTTTCAATAAGCTTTATCACTTCATGTATTGACAAAGGTAAAACAGTTTGTGATCGAACAGATGTAGCTATGAATAGATTGGAATTTGGAGATTGTTTATTCCTCTACAGAGTATATGCAAGGCTTTATTAGGCGGTTCAATGTTGTTATTTCTACATTTAAAAACTCGCTGATTTTGGGAAAACAGTAACTAGGTATCTGCATGAATCCTTAATATTACAGTGTCATCAACAAATAGTAAAATTAATAGTGTCAAGATTATTTCAGAGTCAGCACTTCTGTTCCTCTTGAAATTCGCCCACTATCATTCTCTAGCAGAAAATATTCACGGTCATTCAGAAACAATGGAGACAATTTCGTCGAGAGGTTTGGTGATATAAGGCACATCAACACAAGAGTGCCGATGCAATTGAAGTAAGGTGCCTTGATACATTATTGTTGGTGATTCAGGCTGGTACGATGGCACTATTCGAACCTTGACCCTTTCTGTCGTGAGTTCGGCACACTGATTTTTGAGCCACCGCGGCTACCGCCAAGGATATAAATTGGCTAGTAATTGTAGGGTCTGGTGTGATCTCTGCTATGCTTGTATAATACTATTACTACATTTCAAGACCGCCATTCCGTGACAAGGATTGTCTCAGTATTAAACTGAATAATGAGCATGTTTGACGTGTTTGTACAAATATTCATTAAATATAACGTCCTTAGAAGCTTTATCTTTAAGTTTTAAAATTTGTAATACATTTCATGGTTTCCTGTTTTTATAGGTGAATTCATTATGTTCACCTCGTCGTTCAAGTCCGTTTCCTGATTATCTAGATTACTATAGTTGCCTTGATCAATACTTTCGTTATAACCATTAAACTACTTATGCAGCGTACCTAGTTATTGCCTAGTGTATTGTTTGGATTAAAGCGTACCTAGTATGGTATCATTTATAATGTACCTAGTGTATTTTTTAAATTATAGCGCACCTAGTGTATTGTTTTGAATTATAGCGTACCTAGTTTCTTGCTTGAATTAGTGTGTATCTAGTGTATTGTTTGGATTAAAGCGTACCTAGTATGGTATCATTTATAATGTACCTAGTGTATTTTTTAAATTATAGCGCACCTAGTGTATTGTTTGAATTATAGCGTACCTAGTTTCTTGCTTGAATTAGTGTGTACCTAGCGTATTGGTTGAATTATAGCATACCTATTGTACTGTTAGATTTATCGTGCTTATTTTCAATAATATGTGCACTTTCCAGATCTCACGAGCTTTTACTTTTCCGTTGTCTGAGCTTGGAGCATATACGGTAACTATACTTATTTACATAGAACCACGTGATTCGATTAAAATATTTTATTTGCACTTTGGATATTACGCATATTCGCTTGTAAGGAACTATTATTGTACGTGTTTCTTGCTAAGTTTTTAATTTTCCGCGCAATATCAATTCCTCTCCCAAACCTAGGTTTGCGTCTGATGAGATTCGTTTCAAGTCCCAGTCAGAACCTTTAAGAAGATTCAAGAAATCATTTGGGTATCGTTGAGCAGACATCTTAAGAAAGCTTCCTTCTTTATCTTGGTTTTAATTTCTTATCCACTCTTTATGATTCTAGTTAAGCATTTCGCTTTGTGGGTGTCCATATTTTTAATAAAATCGCAAGTGCCCCATTTCATTTAAACTTCGTTTATTGATTGACCATTACAATATTACGTGAGGCCTTCAGATTCCATACGGTACTACGGAATTATAGTGCCGGTTTAGACCGTCTGAATAGTGTGCGTTAAACTAGTAGACGCTAAACTTGTCAAAGTACCTAAGAGCTTTGTCTGTACTAAGGAAAAGTCAATGACTGTAAGCGCTCCAAAACATTATCATATCGTCATAATCAATTCAAGATAAGCACATGGTTATTTTAACAAATTCAAAGTACATTATTGCGTTCATTATTTAATCGTTTGCTTTGCGAACTCCGCTTTTCCTTCAGACACTGTTTTTATAAACTAGATGTCATGCAGTCACTCGGTAAACTAAACTGAACGGGGACGAAATCATCTATTTCTATATAACAAAGTGTGTGTGTGTGTGTGTGTGTGTGTGTGTGTTCTTGCATCATAATCTTCAATTAACAAAACTTACATCTGTGAATTGCGTTTATATTATATTTGTGATTAGAACATCTTGAATTTGTCGTCAATGTCAGACTAATTATTCGGTTGGGAGGACTCGAATCATGCATGATTAGGTGGTCATTAACTTGGAAAATGGACTTTTCAACATAATTTGCACAATGGTTTTAAATATTTGTCCAGAGATGTACAAGCCACGTAGAAACAAATTAAAAGACGGAGCGCATTTGCTGTTCCCTTCATTTTTTATGAAAATAATTTTTTTACTTATATGGCAAAATATTTTTCTTTGACAAGCTAGTTATTACAATACTGCATCCTGTTGACAAACAACATGTACAAAGACGCGTTATGATGAGAAACTAGTGGATACATGGAGCATTCTGTTGACAGACTATTTGGTACTATAATGCATTATGTTGACAAATTAGTTGGTACCGTGAAGTATTATATTGACAGATATTGACAGATTAGTGGGTACAATGAAGCATTATGTTGAAATGTATAGTAGATACATTGCGATATTATGTTGACAAACATGTGGGTAAAATAATGCATTCAATTGACAAAATGGTGGATACAATGAAACATTCTGTTGACAATCTAGTCAGTACAATGAAGCATTATATTGACAAACTAGTGGGTACAATGAAACATTCTATTGACAAAATAGAGAATACACTAATGTATCCTGTTGGCCTTAAGATTTAAATAATGTGTTTGATATTTGCAACTTTGTATTGTCAACATAACAGACACATATTGAATATAGGAGGAATGAAATTCGAATCATGCCCAAGTTTCAAGACAAGTCTTCGTTCTTTTTAAAAACCATTCTATATATCTAATACCACTGTGACAATGATGCTCGAAATGCTTACCATTATGTATGGGAGACGACCTGTATGTTTTTTGTTTCAAACAGTTACATTACCTATGCAATACAAACTTCATTTGCAAATGAAAAGAATATGTTTATTTCCTTTATGCGACCGACACGGAGAAATTTATGTACGTGTCGTTTCACCTTAGGCGCAAAATACCTCTCATGCAATGTATTGCCCGTATACTGATACCTTTGACGTTGTTATGGTAATGATGACAATAACGTGATTGATGACAAAAATTCCCGGTACTGCCGGTTTGAACTTACATAACCATTATCGTTATAGGAGCTTGCTGTTGGGTTTTGTTTGATCCACTTCCGGCAACTACTGCTGTCCTAGTTGTAGCAACCGTGGCTGTTCTAGTTGTTACAACCACGGCTGCCATAGTTGTAGCAGCCACGGCTGTCCTAGTTGTATCAACCACTGCTGTCGATGCAGGAGAAGGGTTATTTGATGATGTCTCTTTATTATGATCGTATTGTTGCTGTTGTTAAAACTGTAATGTATGTTTTTGTAAATTCTATATTTTTCTTTGCTTCGTTCTTATTCCAAAATGTCATGATACCGAACCATTACACTATACAAGAATTTCCTTTCAGTTTGGAACTCTTTTTTCGATATATATTTTGACGGAAAACCATAATACTGTAATATTTATCCCAACGATCGCAAAGTTCAATCGCTATATCTCTTTTGGGCACGTACAAAAGTATAAACATGAGCGCAGTAGAAGGTAGGTACTCGATTTATCAATATACCAGAAGTTGTGAACGTTTGGTCTGCCAACAACAAAATGGTAATTAGCCAAACATGTTTTGCATTCATGCATTATTGAAGTACACAACATTCTGGGTGGTAGGTTAATAGGATAGTTCTCCAATACGAATTTTTCAAGCAAGTAAGAAATGAGTAGCGTGCGAATCAAAGAGCGCGATAATTGTCTTCTACAAATCTCAATTTACTAACAAAGAAGGGCGTTTAATTATTTTTAAATAGAAAATCAAACATATAAATGAACTAATATATGCATAAGTTCGACAGCAGCTAAATAACTGATGAATACTAGTGCTTTTTACAACTTACGACGTTGCAAGACATGAGTTGTGTGTCTAAAACTTATGAAAATTGCCAATATTTTGCCTCCCTTTGAATAATAGCTGCAGATCTTTGAATCATTATAATATTGGCAAAATATGTAAAGACAAAGTTGACAAATTTCTTTGAACAATAAAATATTGACAAATATCCATACATATTCAGATATTTTCTTATCACATAAAACCAAACCTTTCGAATTTCTATGCGTATTTTAACTTTGATACATGTATACACTTTGATACAGGCATACTGTAAATTGATAATCATCGATTTCAGATTGTTACTCTGTATCAATTATATCTGGATCCCGGTATGAGTCCTGTATCACGATATTTAGGATTCTACATAGATAAACTTATATATCTTAACGAAACATAAGTTTATAACTCTTATGACGTCAATCAATTTCACATCATATGCATTTACGGCAATTACATATTTATGTATTCATCAAATAGTCTCTTTCAAAGTTACTTATGACGTCGGATTCAATTCAATACTCATTAAATCGTCTCTTGCAAATTCACGTATATCATCGGTTTGTATTCTGTACTCATGAAATAGACTCTTTTCAAATACACGTATGTCATCGGTTTCCTTAAGTACTCATCGAATCATATCTTTAAATTTAAAGTATGTCATCTGTTTCATTAAGTGCTCATCGAATCATCTCTTTCAAATTCATGTATTTCATCGGTTTCCATTCAGTGCTCATCGAATCGTTTCATTGAAGTCCACGTAAGTAATCGTTTTTGGTTTTTTAACTTTTTATTTTTATAAAAAAATACTAAATATGCATAAACAGCCAATTTTTTTTTTACAAATTTCTACTAACGCTCAATAAACAGCCGAGTGGTTACAAATATCGTTTATCAGAATTAAACTTTCCTGCAATGGAAAATATTCCATTTAATCTTTTCATGATGTCGATTTCGATGGGAACGGTGGCACAGACATAATACATATGCGTACAGATAGATTATTGCTCATCGATGAAAATGCACGAAGAAGTATGCGTCCTAATCCATCATTGTACAATCAGGCATTAAAATGAAACAGTGCCTTTAACGACGATGATAACGAAGTCTGTCAATAAATGATAAGTTTGTTCTTTGGATAGATATTGTCTGAAGTTTAGAACGGAGAGATCTCACGGACTTTAATCGTTAAAAGCAAATTGTTAATCTTATAGTTAATATTTATGTCAGTCGGAACAAAAACAACACGTGCCTGCTCTATTATAAATCAGAGACTCAATTTAGCTGCCAAAGAAGCCTGTTGGTGCACAATAATTCGTTTTGACATATAGAGAGGCAATACTTATTCCAAATTGTTATGTTGATTGTCAGTAAAATATTGGCTCTCTTCGCGTTCAATATTTCTATTGTTTTCAATTACTTAAGACTGAACTAGTTCTAAGCTATTTCATGCTGCAATATAATTTTAGTTGAGGTCAGAACGTATTGACGAGTTTTCGACAAGTTTTGGTTAGGTATAAAATAAATAATTAAATAAATGGAAAACAAAACAAATAAATCTTAATCTGTAACCATCAATTTCGACTCTAGTTAATCGGTAAAATGTCTTTTCTCTGGAGAAATTAATAAACATGTCAGTAGTCTGTCAGAAGAAAGTTGAAAAGGTCATCTAAAGAAACAAATTGTATAATGATAAAATATCTTATGTATCGGTACACGTTGCAAAATATTCCCTGTTTAGCTAGTAAGTTATAAGTGGTACCTGAGGAAAACGGGTTAATCTGCATCTGGTCATTTCCATTAGCGGAACGAATCTATTCCTTATTTAAAAAAAAACAAAAAAAAAACAAACAAATATCACACATATCAATTGTCCAGTCGCCAATGAAAATAATTAGTTATGCCTTAAACCAATTAGACTGCATGTCCTATATCAACGAATGATGTCAGTATTAAAAACCTTCCAATTAATGAGAGTCATACATAATATACGTATTTGCTTCCAAATTATACTAATTGATATATTTGTACCTCTAACTGTTATCCCTTTATAGCACGAATACAATGTTTGCAAAGAAGACAGTGACAAATATGTGCGGTTAATGATGGATCATAATTGGACACAATAACTATTCCAGTAGTTTTGGAAAGCGCACTAACCAAAGCCAGTGAGTAGAATTAAAAATATTAAAATTTCCTCACACAAACTGTCAGAGGCCGGTAATAATATTTAAACAATTGAAACATGATAAAATATAACACGAAAGGCTTACGGAATAATTCAAAATATTCTAACTGCTTGCATTGTCGGCAACATGACCTTAAATAACATATCTTTATTTCTAGATCTCCCATTGTTGTTATGTTAAATGCAGGATAAATATTCGTTTCTCGTAAATCAGTGAAATTGATATTTAAACAATTATCTTGATCTAGATAGTACATACTGTATTATAATCTTTAATAACATTTTAAGTTAGGAAGCAGGGGCCATACTCAGTGAGTGATTTTAAATGTTTTGCTATCAAAAGTAGGGGCCAGAATCAGCTGTCCAGTTTTCTTTCTGCTGTTATAAGCAGAGGACGTTATCAGCTGTTCATTTACATTTCGCTGTCATAAGCAGGACCCTAATCAATTCCCGATAGTACTGTTAGCTGTCATGAACAGGGGCCCTAGTTAGTTGCCGACTGGGCTTTAAGCTGTCATAAGCATAGGCCCCAAACCAGTTGCTGATTTTATTTTAAGTTATCATATATAGGTACGTTAATCAGCCGTTGAATTGTGCTTTTATAAATGAGATATGTCTTGATTTGCATAAGACTTACTCAGCATTAAATCGTCCTAGGTATTGTACTATGTATCATATTATGTCAACGAAAGTATTGGACTTGCTTAAAGAAAGAAGACACTAAATACCCATAATAAGAGTATATTAAACACCCATTGTGTATATTAAATACCGATAGCTAGGGTATAGTAAATACATATAGTGTATATTAAATACCCATAGCAAGAGTGAGTATAGCAAATACCTATAGTGTATATTAAATACCAATAAGGTATATTAAATACCCATAGCTAGAGTATAGTAAATAACTATAATGTATATTAAATACGCATAGAGTATATTAAATACCCATAGCTAGAGTATATTTAATATCCATAGTGGATTTTAACTACCCATAGCTAGAGTAAATAAAATCTCAATATTGTAAGTTAAATCCCCATAGTGTATAGTAAATACCCACAATGTAAATTAATAAGTATAATAAATACCCATAGTGTATACTAAATACCTATAGTTAGAGTATATTAAATACTCATAGTGTATAATAAATAACCATAATTAGTGTATACTAAATTATCATAGCATATACTAAATACCCATAACAAGAGTATGTTAAATATCCATAATATATATTAAATACTCATAATATATATTACTGAACATAATATATAGTAAATACCAATATCTAGAGTGTATTAAATACCCATAGTATATATTAAATACCAATAATATATACTAAATATCCATAGTTAGAATATATTAAATACTTAACGTCTATACTAAATACTCATACATAGAGTATATTAAATACCCATAATGTATAAGAAATACCCATAGTATATTTTAAATAACCATATTTAAAGTATATTAAATACCCATATTATAAACTAAATACCCAATGTTAGAGTATATTAAATACCCATAATGTATATTACTTGCCCATAGTAGATAATAAATACCCATAGTGTGTATTAAATGCCCATAGTGTATAGTAAATAACCATAGTTAGAGTATAGTACATAGTCACAGTATATACTAAATACCCATAGAGTATATTTTATACCCATAGTAGATACTAAATACCCTTAATAAGAGTATATTAAATACCCATAATGTATATTAAATACTCATAGTATATAATACATACCCATAGTTAGAGTATATTAAATACCCGTAATTAGAGTATATTAAATACTCATAGTGTTCACTACATACACATAGTTAGAGAACATTAAATACTCAATATATACTCAATACCCGTAAGTAGATTATATTAAATACCCATAATGTGTATTCAATACCCATGGAGTATAATAAACACCCATAGTGTATACTAAATACCCATAGTTAGAGTATATTAAAAACTCATAGTATAAACTAAATACCCGTAAGTTAGATTATATTAAATACCCACAGTGTATATTAAATACTCACATTATTCACCAAATACACACAGTTAGAGTACATTATGTACTCGTAGTATATAATAAATACCCATAGTTAGAGCATATTAAATACCCATAGTTAGAGTATATTAAATACTCATAGTATATATTAAATACCTATAGCTAGTGTATATCAAATACCGATAGTATATACCAAATACCCATATATAGAGAAAATTAAATGCTTAGTGTATAATAAATATCCATATTTACAGCATGTTAAATACTCAAAGGATATACTAAATGCCCATATTTAGAGTACAATAAATACTCATAGTATATAACATCCATAGTGTGTAATAAATACCCATAGTGTATAGTAAATACCCATTGTTACAGTATATTAAATTATCATAGTATATACTAAATACCCGTAGTTAGAGTACATGAAACACTCATAGTATATATTAAATACCCATAGTTTGAGTATATTAAATGCTCAGAGTATATACTAAAATCCCATAGTTAGAGTACAGCATATACTCATAGTATATACTAATTACCCATAGCAAGCATATATTAAATGCTCATAATATATACTAAATACCCATGGATAGAGTATATTAAATACACATAGTATATACGAAATACCCATAGTGGATATTACATATCCATAGTATATATTAAATACCCATAGTTAGAGTACATTAAATACTCATAGTATATACTAAATACCCATAGTTAGAGTATATGAAATACCCATAATATATATTAAATTCCCATATTGTATAGTAAATACTAAGTAAATTAAATACCCATAATGTATGCTAAATACTCATAGTGTGTATTAAGTACCCATAGTGTATATCAAATACCCATAGAGTATATTAAATACTCATAGTATATGCTAAATGTCCATAGTGTATATTAAATACCAATAGTGTATATTAAATACCCATAGTGTATGCTAAGTACATAGAGTATATTCAATACCCATAGTATATATTAAATGACCATAATGTATATTAAATACCCAGTGTATAATAAATACCCATAGTGTTTATTAAATACCCACAGTGTATATTAAATGCCCATAGTTAGAGTATATTAAATACACATAGTGTATAAATACCCATAGTGTATATTAAATACCCATAGGGTATATTAAATACCCATAGGGTATATTAAGTACCCATAGTGTATATTAAATACCCATAGTATATATTAAATACCCATAGTGTATGTTAAATACCCATAGTATATATTAAATACCCATAGGGTATATTAAATACCCATAGTGTATGTTAAATACCAATAGGGTATCTTAAACACCCATAGGGTATATTAAATAACCATAGTGCATAGTAAATACCCATAGTGTGTGTGTATATTAAATACCTATATTGTATAGTAAATACCCATAGTGTATATCAAATCCCCATAGTGTATAATAAATACCCATAGTGTATAATAAATATCTATCGAGTATAATAAATACCTATAGTGTATATTAAATATCCATATATTTTTTTAAATGCTCAAAGTGTATATTAGAATATAATAAATACCGATAGTGTATGCTAAATACCCATATAGTATATTAAATACCTATAGTGTATGCTAAATACCCATAGTGTATATTAAATACCCATTGAGTATATTAAATAGCCATATAGTACACAACAAACCCATAGTGTATAGTAAATACTCATAGAGTATATTAATTTATTATTGTTTATATTAAATACCCGTATCGATTATGGAATACATATATTTTGTGTATATTAAATGCAGGGTTTGTTATTTTTTATCGAGAACGAGGCTCCATTGTCCTCCTGCGATATATTGCAGAACCATGTGGTACAATTTGTAACTACACCAAAATTGTTAGTGTGCTTTAAAAAGAGATGCAGATATCGCCACAACGTAATACATATTAGTACTGTAATGCCAGTTTTTGAAGGTTTGTAGATTTTAAATATAAAATAAACTATGAATAGCATTTTGATAGTCACTAAAGATTCTGGTTGGTTATGTTTATGTATTGGTATAGTTGATACTAAATACCAATGTGTAGCAATTGTTGTACATTTAGGCTAATCATTAGCTGACGTCATCACCGCATGGTGTTATAGCCCTACCATTAACGAATCGTGACTGATTTAATTATGATCATACTTTGCACTGGATATTTACAATAGATAAATAGTGTATTAGATCTGTTAGTACATTAGTTATGTTATTTATTCTCATAAGGCCATGTTCAGTAAATTGGTTGTGTTTTTTCATTCCTTGAGATAGTGACTGCGTGCTAAACGTACACACATATTGATGTATCACAAAGAACGAACATACATATTGATGTATCACAAAGAACGGACAGACATATTGATGTATCACAAAGAACGGACACACATATTGATGTATCACAAAGAACGAACATACATATTGATGTATCACAAAGAACGGACACACATATTGATGTATCACAAAAAACGGACATACATATTGATGTATCACAAAGAACGGACACACCTATTGATGTATCACAAAGAACGGACATACATATTAAATTGTAATGCATCATCGTGAGATCCCAGTCATTTAAAATGTGATGTAACCAAAATGTATCTCAAAATTATCTACTTCATTGGCAACTTGATTTTTTGGTCTGTGTAGTCCAGCGCTTTCCGACAAATACGCGGCCTGGGATTAAATGCCTGATTAGGAATAATGTGTCATGATTGTGGAAGGATCCCCTGGCGTGCAATGTTTTTTCTCACACAGAGAGTTTTTGTACTCCTGCCTCTAGTCACATAACTAGCAGTAAAACCTGGATGATTCGATTGCTTTGAAAGCTGAATTTAAAAGAAAACAGCAACAACAACAAACAAATAGATAGAGGTTCGCAAAGCTTTGATTGGCAGTGAGAGAACCAAGTTGCTAAATATCACCTGTTGAATCTAATAGATGTTTGGTATCAGTGTAATTCATAGGGGTGATTCTCTTAACTCCGATCTTATCGGACCGTACAATACATTGATCTTAGAGACGGTCAAAACACGTCATAGATATTCGTTGCTTTACTCTCGTTCAATCTTAAGAACTAATGAATCGCCCTGAAAGTAATCAGTCAAAGGCAAATAGCCTATCCTCTCTCTCTTTTCACTTTGTCTGTTATAGACGGTAACTTCATTTACGAGATCTATTATGAGGCCAAAGATTTAATCTTGCTCGAATAGAGAATGTCCGTTTATCATTTATCCAATTTAGCATATAGTAATTCCTAACAGAGTGAAGTACGTGACTTGCTAATACCAAGCACATTTAAAATCACTTTTTCTGCTTGATTGTTGCGTTTAGAGAGGATTTGGCGCGTAAATATATTCAGTCGTCATTTCAAGTGCATTAGGATAGAATCTTCGTCACATCAAAATTTAATTAGTATTCTTCAGACTTCCTTTCATACGCTAAAATTGCGAACTAGTGTTTTTATCGTGTTAGCTACAATTCTATTCGGTAGAGTACTGTGTGTGGGCAAATTTCCGCCTTGAGATAGTTTTGCGAATTTACAACTTTGAAAGAAGCAGATGTTACATTTGTAAAGAATCAGCCGTCTTGTACTTGTTTAGTTTCTTCTGCTCTTGTACGTATTTAATTTGCTTCTTCGCAAGTTAAATTTTCAACATTTTTGACTACTCGATTTATGGTCTTCAAAAATACCCATAAAAAACAAACAAAAATACCCCCTCCCAAATAAAATTACCAAAGCAAAAACCCCAACAAACAAAAAACTCACTAAAATACAAACGAAATTTTCTCTATATTCAGACTATCATATTGCTTGAAGACATTTTATGGAAGGGTCCCACACCAGCACATTTTACTTCCTTGTTTTATTTGTGCTACTTGTTGGATACCGTAAACTTCATTCCATTCTTAACGTAACATTTATTTAACTTGAAATGGTTAACCAATAGTGAAAATCCACAAAAAGTTGGAAAGTACGACTTAGTAGAATATTTGTCCAAAGTATATGTGATGCGATTTGGATTTTTAACGTAGCTTGAACAATTTTTCAGTCATATCGCTACGATGTCTGCAGTGTGGCAGTTTATAGTGATGTCTAGCACTGGGGCATCATGCCGCAGACATGTAGCATGATGTCTCGCCCAGTCACATTATCCTGACACCAGGCCGACCAGTCCTAACACTAATCTCTTAATGCTGAGCGCCAAGCAAGACAGCTGTTAGTACCATTTTTGTAAGTCTTTGGTATGACTCGGCCGGGATCAAACCCATGAACTGCCGCATACGAGGCGGACGCTCTAACCACCAGGTCACCGGAGCGGTCTCCAAAATACGTAGCGGCATGCTAACATCCATATCAACAAAGTGACACTCAAGTTAGCGAATAAACGCTAGATTTAAAAAACAAATGCTTTCAGTGAATTTCATATGCTAGTAATTCTTTCTGTAATGAATTCCTGTCTAAAATCGTTACCGGGTACATCATTAGCGGCCCTGCTCTTTTGTTAGTTTAGAGTAAGGGTATTTATCTCATACGATATCATTAGAAACCCATGAAGTTTGAAGCAATATATGCTTTTAGTCGAAATATGGATGTTTAGCCCAAATTTGGAACCTTTTAGTCAAACTCTACATGTCTTTAATCAATGTCTGGAACCTTTTGGTCAAATTCTGGACGCTTTTAGTAAAAAACACTTGATGTTTTAAGTTGAAATCTGGATAATTTTAGCCAGTGTCTGATGACTCTCAAAATGGGTTGCTAGATCGGGATTTGTAAACTGATTACTAATTAATGCATTTTAAAAAGAAAAAGAAAAAAAAAAACAACAATTACAATAAACCAGTATGCAGAATGCTATCTAAGGATTGTATTTTGGTAAAGCCTTATCGGTAATAATCGAAGGCTAAAGAGGCATCAACACTAGTGTCACAGCTATACAGACCAGAACGAAGGACAATACACATTTTCAAAGTTATTATCTTTTTCATGTTTTTAATGTCCAACCTGCACGTTTTGTCCTTCCAAAACATAATTTAGGTATAAAAATAATGCGTGAAAAGCTAATAACAAGATATTAAAACTTTTACGAGGAATAATGCGATACATGGATCTTAAAAGCCTTTTGGGACATATGAGCAATGACATACATATTGTCTTGTCCCAAACTGTGTCTACCATTTTCTGGCGTCTAGAGTTTAGGAAATACATGTTAATGAACCTACAGATTTATCTGTAGAAACGCTAATTTGAGACGATACCAAAATTGTCATGTCTAAACCTGTCTTGAAGATACTTTTATAACTAAATCATTTATAGCGTAAAGTAATACAGATTGATGAAACAGGATGCAAGGGGTTACATTTGCAAATTGATTTCTGTAGATAGTAGTCTGAAACCAGAAAATGATGGATTTTCCAGATTATGTGAAAACACTTTTGTAACCGTTGGTGGTCTTATTTAACTAAATCAGTAATAACCACTTTGCCTAGATCTGTAACATGCCAATTGTTGAGAACATCATCCAGTATCAAGAACCCAACAGTCACCACCCCTGAGGCTGATGGTTAAGACTGAATGACATATAATTGTCGCTAAAATTGTTTATAATAAGCATGATGACAAACCACCTATTGTCAACGAAATTGCGTTATTATTAAAATAATCACGAAATCATACTATGCAATTTTTATTTTTTTCGTTTCCATTTAATACAAAGGGAAGCAAGTTATAAACATCAATAAAGCCAGAGAAGTTTTCTATTTCTCATTTCTCTCTCTCTCTCTCTCTCTCTCTCTCTCCACCACTCTGTCTGTCTCTCAATATATCCACTATGAATATGGTCAGTGAGGAGATTCTGCACTAAGAGTTAAAAACATTACATTTAATATAGTGAGTGGTCTAAGCGCTCACCTTGAGAATGCTTGCAAGTAGCTTCTTGTGGGTCGGTGGTTCTTTCCGGGGGTTTTCCCGGATTCTTCCTCCACCATTAATACTGGCCGCCATGTATAGCCTATCGTGTGCTGAAAAAAGGCGTTAAACCCTACAACAAGAACAACAACAACAACAACAACAGCATTTTATATAGAAATAGCTCTTCTTTCATCGTAAAAATACTATTATGGACGCCATCATTTCTTCCATTGATTATTCCCATCAAATATAGATCTTTCTCCTTTTATTCCCCTCTGTAATTGTTTTCATGAAGTTAGAAGGTGCAAGTATTAGTGATAGTAGTAAACGCAATAGTAGTATCCTTAACAGTAATAGCTATAGTAGTATCTGTAGCAATTGCATTCGTAGCATCAGTAGTAGCAAAAGCAATATTAGTAGATGTTTTAGTAAAAGCGATAGTAGTATATTTAGTAGTTAAAGCAATAGTAGTGTCAGTGGTAGGAAAAGCAATAGTAGTAGCAGTGGTAGCAAAAGCAATATTAGTATCCGTAGTAGTAAAAGTAATAGTAGTATCCGTAGTAGAGAAAACAATAGTAGTAGCCATAGTAGAGAAAGATAGTAGTATCAGTAGTAGAGATAAAAACAGTAGTATCCGTAGTAGAGAAAAATAGTAGTATCCGTAGTAGAGAAAAAATGGTATTATCCGTAGTAGAGAAAAATAGTAGTGTCCGTAGTAGAGAAAAATAGTAGTGTCCGTAGTATAGAAAAATAGTAGTATCCGTAGTAGAGAAAAAATGGTATTATCCGTAGTAGAGAAAAATAGTAGTATCCGTAGTGTAGAAAAATAGTAGCATCCGTAGTAGAGAAAAAATGGTATTATCCGTAGTAGAGAAAAATAGTAGTGTCCGTAGTAGAGAAAAATAGTAGTGTCCGTAGTATAGAAAAATAGTAGTATCCGTAGTAGAGAAAAAATGGTATTATCCGTAGTAGAGAAAAATAGTAGTGTCCGTAGTAGAGAAAAATAGTAGTGTCCGTAGTATAGAAAAATAGTAGTATCCGTAGTAGAGAAAAAATGGTATTATCCGTAGTAGAGAAAAATAGTAGTATCCGTAGTGTAGAAAAATAGTAGTATCCGTAGTAGAGAAAAATAGTAGTATCCGTAGTAGAGAAAAATAGTAGTATCCGTAGTAGAGAAAAAATAGTAGTATCCATAGTAGTGGTAGTAATGGCAGTATCACGTTTGGATATGTTAAGATAAACCTGTGACGATAGCTGTTTTGTCGTCGTAATCAATGTCACAGTGGTCTTGGTAGTAGTAGTAGTAGAAGTTATATCAGCAGCATTATTAGCTGAACTCGCGGTAGTAGCGGTAGTAGTAGTAGCAGCAGCAGGATCAGCAGCAGTAGTGGTGGTGGTAGAAACAGCAATTTAGGTAGCAGTTATAGAAGTAGTATTCTTGTTTGTGTAGGTGATGTTACAACATGTGTAGTTGCTACAGCTGGTGAAATTGTTACAACAGGTGTACTAAAGGAAATTAAGTGCATCAGAGAAGAATACAGTTGGTAAACGTAGACTCACATAAAATAGAAACCACAATATCAAAAAGTAGTTATATTATAGAAAAATAAAAATTAAATAAATCTTAATATTTCACAGCGTTAAAAGTAACACCAGTGATAATTTATGCAGCTATGTAATAGTTATGGCAGTGATGATGATAGCATTGGCCGTGGCGGTGATCGTGATGTTAGGGATGATGATGATGATAACGTTAAGACATCTGTACGGAATCAGGAAATGGAAGTGAACCGTGTGAAAGCTAATTAGCGATTTGTTGTATGCCAGTGTTTCTCCCATCACACGGCTGAAAATATTAACATAAATAGCAATTACATTCATATCCATACTACTAAGCACGTCCTTGGTATGGAAAACAATTTTCTAGATTGAAGTGAATACCATTAACGAGATTTACATGCATACAAAATACCTTCGAACACAAGTTTGGATGGTTTTCTTTATACTGTTGAAAGGGTATATGTAATTGAACAGAAAGTATGAAAAGAAAATAAATAATGGTCACGTCCATAAAAAATACAAAATGCCTTTTAGATAAATGAGTTGCTTTTATTGTTTTAATACCGGCTGAAAACTTGTAATGGTAAATAATAATTAATAACAACGATAATGTTTACCTAATTATATGTAATAGAAAGAAACGATGCGATGTGGAATCTTGAATAATTTGAATCGACACGTGGTCCAATAAAAAATATTTATAGATAAATAGATAGAAATATATATATATATATATATATATATATATATATATATATATATATATATATATATATATATATATATATATATATATATATATATATAGATAGATAGATAGATAGATAGATAGATAGAAATATAGATAGATAGGTATGTAGATAGATATATAGATAGATAAATATATAGACTGGATACGTATTTACAGTTGGCAGCGTTTACATCCTCAACATTGGAATTTATCAAAATATGCCCTGACTTTTAAGAATTTATAAGGCGTCCTGGTAGGGCACATGCAACTTTAATTTGTAAACACTGTACATTCTAAAATATTATGTAAAATAAGTACATACGTAAGCTTAAGGCAGAGCTGCTTAACATTCGCTTTCAGGTTTCATTACTTGTATTTTGAAGCAGTTGCACTGATGACTGTACTCCTTTTGAAGAATTGTACTATTATGTGCTTAGACGCTTGGCTAGCAAAACAGTCGAGAGTCGAATGAGAGAGAGAGAGAGAGAGAGAGAGAGAGAATCCACACACACACACGGCTTGTCTTTTCTGATTTCTTAATCTCAACACCAAGATCAGTATTTGATATAAAATAACGATTTTTAATTATATATATTTTTTAAGCGAAAATTATTCAGCCAAATGGTCACGAACGGCACAATATATGCTGACTTACTTAATTAGACACACCTTTGGTGGATGAACCATTTCTAAGTACTGAACCCTAATCCGCCAAAGAAATAAAGTTATTACATGCTGGGCTATACTGTTCGATGATAGCATGGGTATCGAAGAACATAACTTTTTAAGCAGCATATATGCAACACTTACGACACTTACAACACTTATGCAAATGAAACGTTCCACATCAAAATGTTTAAACTATCTCTTACATTAGTGCTAAATTGACGTTGGTACTGTATTACTGCTTTTCTGCTCTGTGCCCTTTACAACAAATTATTAACGGTTCGTCTATACCAGCAGGAAATAGTGCTGGTGCACGTGTTCGTTTTGCTAAACGGTTTGTGCAGTTCCACTTAATATTGCCGAAGTGTACTATCTCCTTCATCATGCCTTCCAGTGTTTGTACTCCAATAACATAAGAACCAAACCTAATTGGCACTTACACCAAAGGCCGATGATAAGACAAACCGTTGCCAAATGCGTTCGAAAATACTCCTCCCTTTTCCCTGCCATGTGCATACTGTCCAATATTTTTCACATCGACATATATGTACCTCAATCCAAATGTATGGGTTATATAGCATTTGCCAGTGAATTCGATTCATTGTCTTCTTTCATCAATTCCTATTTGCAGGATTTGTTGCTCAGCTTACGCAACACAAACAACTTGCAACTGTATACGCACAATATATAGATCTCTGATATAGCTTGTGCACAGCCAACAGACCATTCTCCCATTTATCTGGGCACACTAAACACATCCCTATTCCGTTGCCCTGTGCACAGTGAACACACCCTTATTTCATTGCCGTGTAAGCTAACCACATCAATATTCAATTGTACCGTATGCAGGGAACACATCATTCTCCCATTGCCCTGTGTAGATTGAACACATCATCATTCAATTGTTCCGTATGCAGGGAACACATCATTCTCCCATTGCCCTGTGTAGATTGAACACATCATTATTCAATTGTACCGTATGCAGGGAACACATCATTCTCCCATTGCCCTGTGTAGATTGAACACATCATTACTCAATTGTACCGTATGCAGGAAACACACCATTCTCCCATTGCCCTGTGTAGATTGAACACATCATTATTCAATTGTACCGTATGCAGGGAACACATCATTCTCCCATTGCCCTGTGTAGATTGAACACATCATTACTCAATTGTACCGTATGCAGGAAACACATCATTCTCCCATTGCCCTGTGTAGATTGAACACATCATTATTCAATTGTACCGTATGCAGGGAACACATCATTCTCCCATTGCCCTGTGTAGATTGAACACATCATTAATCAATTGTACCGTATGCAGGAAACACACCATTCTCCCATTGCCCTGTGTAGATTTAACACATCATTATTCAGTTGTACCGTATGCAGGGAACACATCATTCTCCCATTGCCCTGTGTAAATTGAACACATCATTATTGAATTGTAACTTATGCAGGGAACACACCATTCTCCCATTGCCCAGTGCACGTTAAACACGTCGTTATTAAATTGTACCGTATGCAGGGAAAAACACCATTCTCCAATTGTCTTATGTACGCTAACCACGTCATTATTCAATAGCACCTTAAGCATGGAATACATCATTCTCTCATTGCCCTGTGTACGCTAAACACGCCATTATTAAATTGTAACTTATGCAGGGAATACACCATTCTCCCACTGCCCTGTGTACGCTAAACACATCATTATTCAATTGTACCGCATGCAGGAAACACACCATTCTCTTATTACCATGTGTACGCTAAACACATCATTATTCAGTTGTTCCGCATGCAGGAAACACAGCATTATCCCATTGCCCTGTGTACGTTAAACACATCATTATTCAATTGCACGGTGTGCAGGGAATATACCATTCTCCCATTGCAAAGCAAACACAAGTACGTATCATTTTCCTGCTTCGAAATGTTGCTGCGACACCCATTGTACCTCAAGGATTATTGAGTTCCATTCTGCATTGTGGCGGTAACAAAGTGGTAATGCTATAATTTTCTGCTGGGATGGCACAGATGAATAATCAAGTAAAATCTGGTAATTTTCTTTTTACAATGAAGTCAGTAATCATTATTTAGTAACTTAGACGTACAGCTAGCTATACAAAGTAATATCAAAACAAAGGCAAGAAAATAATAATTACAGATTGCCCTCTCTCTCTCTCTCTCTCTCTCTCTCTGTGTGTGTGTGTCTATATATATATATATATATATATATATATATATATATATATATATATATATATATATATATATATATATACCTACATTTATCAGTTATACGAACGTGTTAATCGCTGACAAAGTAATATTTACAAGGAAGACTGTTTCGATGCAGCCGCAAACTCAGAAAGAGGTCAAATTAAGCGTGTCATTGATCCATTAAGAAATGACGAATACACCCTTTATCAAGCTTGGAGTAATGCTTCAATATGACACTGGGCCGATTCATTTACATGTATTATAAAATGTGCTCGGTAGCCTATAGCCAACCCGCTGGTGACGGTTGCTTACTATCTATGTCAATATATGGTTTACCCTGAGCCTGAGGTATTCTGAAAACACAAAACAATAAAAAAAACGTATACGGAGTAAAGAGGTATATATGTTGCCGTACTTAAACTGAGATTTGTCTTATATACGGATAATTTTCAAGCTTAGGATGCACTTTTATTGGCAATTCCTACTGTACGCTAAATATAACATTGTTAAGTACAGTGAGTGATATAACACAGGCAATTGACAACCCTGTTTTCGTTGTCCCAAAGAACAGAGTCACATTTGGCTTAATGCATCAAATATGTCTTTATATTTCAGTCTCTTTCGAAGCATACGCTGATTGAGACGGAATTTTCAATCAAATATTCAATCATGCACCGAGATGCGTACTGATACTGTCTGTGCATTTAATAAGATAAAACCGTCAGACATATTGACAAAATGTCATTCTCGAATCCTTAATTATTGTTTAGTCGGCAACATATAATCTTTAATCTGTTTTAGACCAAAATTAACTTTTCTTAAACATTTAAATAAACATTTGTATATGCTTATTTGTCAACAGCATGATTAAGACAGATTGTTTGAGATATTTAAGCTCCGTATAATTAAATCTTAATTTAAAGCTTGCGCAAACGGGAATAATGTTGTATGTGCCTTAAATACAAAGTTGAAAAGGAGTAGTAAGAAAAATTTAAAAGGTATACATCGAGGAATTTGGCCGAGCTGTTGTCGAGAGATTGTCGAGAGATTGCCGATGGACACAGACACAAACGTATTCTAAACGTTAGATTCACTCAATTGATTTTCAATGGTGAAAATTCATTAGATCTTGTGGGCAGATAATTGAATGACTTCGTGATTGCTAAGAATTGGCCTTGTTTGGCTCAAGCCAAATGAGTAAAGAAGCATGTAAGAAAAGTCATTATTGAACGGTAAACATTACGAATTCGGGCGTGGGGGGTTTAAGGTTTTAGGGTGGGGTGGGGTGCTGTCGAAATAAATGGTAGGATTGTCACCGTTCTTGACCCTTACCATTCAATTTGCGAGCTTTCCTTTTTAATTACTCTGAATGACAAAGAAGATTTAAATGAATCATTTGCAATATGGCAATCGGAGCATGCTCAGTCTTCTACGTAAACAAATTTGTAAACGTAAACTGAGATCTCGGGGAGTTGACACACATTTGTGCCGAGATATAATCAAATTGCGTCATAATATTTCAAAAATTACTTTTGTTGATAGGTTCACTTCTTTTGTTAAATATTCAGCTTCAAGGATTTTGTTTTTTCACGTTGTCATGCTCTTCAGTTTCGAAGGTAAGACAATATTGCAATACCCAAAGGATGAAATCGGTTTTGAAAATATAACATGGGAACTGAAGACGTTTTGAAAATTTTTTGATGTGGATCAACTCAAATGAATCAATATAATATGGTCCCTGCAACTGTAACCGTGTCAAACTTTGCAAAACTGCTTTACAACGCCTAGCTTGGGACTGCTAGACCCCTCAGGTAAATGGAGAAGACCCTGTCTACTGATTTGTATCTCCGTTTCTTTACAACCCGCATTACACATTTTACCGTGATTGAAGCAATGTATTCAAGCATGTCGTGACAACTTCATGAAAACTGGATGAAACACATTCAAGCTAGTAAGAGTTAAATTTGTACATGTCATTATCATAAAATATCCATATTTCCTCAATAGAACAAGTTCTCGGTTACAGGCTTATACAATGAATTTTCCTTTTCTAGTGATATAATTGGGAGGCAGTGAATTGTAGTGTCTATTTTACTATTTTTGATAGATGCAACCTTCAGGCGACCAACAAAATAACACCGTTTTCATTGAATTATATTTCGATTGAGGGTCTTTTTGAATTGTCTTCAGTAAGATAATACAGTTAGCTAGGTGAGTGATATATGTGGTTTTATTTCGACGGGTGATGGGGGTGGGGTGTGTATAGTGTAGGATTGAAGCTCTAGCGAAACAATAAAAGAATCAGTGGTACTAAGCATGCAAAAATATTAAAAGCAGTCTAGAAATGGCGAATATACATTAGAGCACATGTGTCAAACTCAAGGCCCGCGGGCCACATCAGGCCCGGTGTACAATTATATCAGGCCCGAGAGAGAATTTTAGGCAAAAATATTTTCTAATGGCACTGCGATATAAAGTGCAAATCAAGTTCCATAATTAGCAGCCTTGCCAAACATCCAGCTCTGACAAATTGGCATAAGAGCGAAAATGGGTATGCCAATGATTTTTTATTATTAAAACTTTTTTCTGTTTTAATTTATATTAATGTTTAAAAAAGGTTTAATTTTCCGCTTATTGAATGTTTATCCTGTTCGGCCCGCAACCTTACGTGTGATTTGAGTTTTGGCCTCTGAGCGATTGAGTTTGACACTCCTGCATTAGAGGATATACGGTTTGGGGAGGAGATGGTTAGTTGATAATGTGAAGTAAATAATAAGAAGTAAAAATTATCTTTTCAAACCGACCTTATAGTTAAATGAATTGTGATGGGGAAATATTCATTCTCATGGACTGTTATTAGTGTTTGCTACCTCGGTTTAATTACCCCAATATTCAAAGTATTACCTTATTTCATGGGGTGGTGGTGGTCGTGGTGGGGGGGTTATAGGTGACATACCTTTCAAGAAATCGTAATAAACAGTATCGCAAATGATATGGTTTTCTAAAGATAACGAATACACAAAGGATAGTACTATGGTGTGAGACATAGGTTTTTTGGTCCTGAGTATTTAGAAACTGAGAGATATTGAATTTGTAGCGCGTGTCCTTCAGACTAATTACAAAAATTCTCTCTCTCCCTCCATCAATCAAGCAATGGTCATTGTAGTGATAAGAACAAGAACAAAGAATGGGATCGGGATTCGGATGATATGATAAAACATTTGTTATGTATATATATATATATATATATATATATATATATATATATATATATATATATATATATATATATATATATATATATATATAGTGTGTATTTAAGTTTTGACAGTGATAGTAGTACCTACCTGACTGTCCTTATTATTCTAAGTAGTACACAATATTTTTACTTACATTTAAGTTAAAGACCTGGGTTTTCAATATAAAAGATGAGTTTTCAATATGGCCATTAATTATTAATTTCTGTTTAATATCAGCATTATGAATCTCTCTGTAGTACATAAGGACATTCAAGTCTATTGGAATTACTTGATTTGGTGTATTCTATATTTTGGGACTTGTGATAGGACATTCAGGATTATTTGAGATCCGATTCACAATACTTAAATGTCCTTTTAAATATTTACTTTATAGCTTAGAGAAATTAATTATTCGTTGAATTTTGCTCAAAACTTTTGATTAAACTTCCTTTCTGTTTCAAAGTTTATGACCACAGTGTCGTAACACTAGTATACCTAGGTCACTACGCAATATACTGTAGATTTTTTTAAACCTTCAAGCATAGCTGGAATACATGTTTGTCTGAGTTTTCGGTAGTTTTGATGGTGTACATAACATAATGATTTTCATAGGAAATAAGTGAATTATACTAGTAATACCGAATGTTCACGGTAGGTCATTGCTTGTGATAGCTTCATTATCTGTTTGGTAGACAACGAGTGGTCACAATGGTCTAAATTTTAGCCGCGCATGATAAAAGAAACATTATAAAATGTAATAAATATAAATGCATTTGTAATTCTAGGCCAATTAAATTATCTGTATCTATCTTTGCATACGTTAATAGAACTCACTATTTAAATAAAACGTAAAAGCTTATAAATATTGAATTGATATAATTCAGCATATCTTACATTCAAGAAACAAAGGACACCGAATTCAATTATAGTACAACAATTTTATTATATGGAGGCTAACAAAATACAAAAATAGGCTTATTCTGTAGAATGGATGAAACAATGTAAAAGAGTGCAACGTAATTGAACATGATGGAGAAATGATAAACAATCAAAAAATAATAATTTATATTATTTTACCAATTTACAAGAGGCAACAGTTTTAAATAACAGTCGACAGAGCGGTATTTTTTTCTAGTTTCGGGCTGACTGTGAAAAGTAAAAAAAATATCAGAACATGGGAATAATTTGACTCTGACATTTTGTAAAAGTCTGAGTATGCAAGTCCTCGACATGGATTTGAAAATTAATATTGCTTCATTGCTAGAAATGTAGGTCACTTTCGGTGATCCTTTATACATATAATTCATTGACTGTAAATTAGATGGTTGCAGATATCTGAAGCAAACTGCTAAATATATGAAACTTGAAGACGACTTGGACAAAAGAGGATCAAGTCTGTGTCTCATCGATATTGCGAAGACGATACAATAATACTCAATAACGAATCATCAAGAATGGAAATAAATACTAAATATTATAATGATTGTAAAAAAATAAACATGGGCTGGATCCGCGTCAGATACCGAATATTTTAAAGCTCGGCATTTCCTTGTAAATATTGGCGATGAAATATTATATCAGATCATTCAGTTCATAAATACACCCTACATGAATCTAAACTCTTTGTACTGTACAACAGCATGTGCCAGTTGGCTGTGTACTGTACAATAGCATGTACCGGTTGGCTGTGTACTGTACAATGGCATGTACCAGTTGGCTGTGTACTGTACAACAGCATGTACCAGTTGGCTGTGTACTGTACAATAGCATGTACCAGTTGGCTGTGTACTGTACAATAGCATGTGCCAGTTGGCTGTATACTGTACTATAGCATGTACAAGTTGGTTGTGTACTGTACAATATCATGTACCAGTTGGCTGTGTACTGTACAATAGCATGTACCAGTTGGCTGTGTACTGTACAATAGCATGTACCAGTTGGCTGTGTACTGTACAATGCCATGTGCCAGTTGTACAATAGCATGTACCAGATGGCTGTGTACTGTACAATAGCATGTACCAGTTGCCTGTGTACTGTACAATAGCATGTACACGTTGACTGTATACTGTACTATAGCATGTACAAGTTGGTTGTGTACTGTACAATATCATGTACCAGTTGGCTGTGTACTGTATAATAGCATGTACCAGTTGGATGTGTACTGTACAAATAGCATGTACCGGTTGGCTGTGTACTGTACAATAGCATGTGCCAGTTGGCTGTGTACTGTACAATAGCATGTGCCAGTTGGCTGTATACTGTACTATAGCATGTACAAGTTGGTTGTGCACTGTACAATATCATGTACCAGTTGGCTGTATACTGTACAATAGCATGTACCAGTTGGCTATGTACTGTACAATAGCATGTACCGGTTGGCTGTGTACTGTACAATAGCATGTACACGTTGGCTGTATACTGTACTATAGCATGTACAAGTTGGTTGTGTACTATACAATATCATGTACCAGTTGGCTGTGTACTGTACATTAGCATGTACCGGTTGACTAATCCTCTAGGATTATTTCATGTCCAAAGAAATAGAAACATAATGTTGGCAGTGTATATCAGCTGTAACATTTCTCGCTCGCCAATTGTTTAAAATATTGTCTTTAAACGCAGATTCATTTTGGAAAGGAGCTACAAGAGCTTTGTGTTACATTAAGTTGAGCAAGAGCAAATGTTTCGTACTTACGACAAACAAAAACAAGAGCAAATTGTTTGGTACAGATATCTACCGTTCAACATAAAACCTCTACGCCTTCTTTAAAGTTACGAGGAAGGAAAATGCAGAATATTAAGAAGGGAAATGTTTAGCAAATTAACTATATAAATGATGTGAGGTAGCATTTAACTAGGTACATACATATCGCCAGGCAAGCATCCAATTGTACCCTTTAAGGGCAACATGTGTATATGCATGTATATATTTCTAAAGGATGAGAATGTTAACCCATTTAATTTTGTGACCCATGGTACAAAGTTATTATGTTGTGTTATTTGGTCACACAAAAAGTACCGCGAACCCCCACCAGTACCGCGACCCCCATCTCTTCGTGCTTGATCAATCATTCTCAAGAAGCTAACGATATATACAAACGATTGCTAGTTATTTCTTAAAATGTAACTTCTATTATCTGGAAAGGCGTAGGGGAGTTTTCCATCGGTCCATTTTTCATCTTTCTATGTTACAGCTTGAAACATTTTCCCTATGTTCATCTTTTTGATTTTAGATACGGATGATGAAATAGTTCTTTACCATCCGTGATCCTATTTTATCTTAATCAGTCTATTTACCATCAGTGATCCTCATTATGCATCATACTCATTTATTACCAACCGTGATCCTCTTTTATATATGATAATCAATTAGTTAGCATCAGTGATCCTCCTTTATACATCATACTCATCTATTTACCAACCGTGATCCTCCTTCATATATGATATCAATTAGTTAGCATCGGTGATCCTCCTTTATATATGATAATCAATTAGTCAGCATCAGTGATCCTCATTATGCATCATACTCAATTATTATCAACCGTGATCCTCCTTTATATATGATAATCAATTAGTTAGAATCCGTGATCCTCCTTTATGCATCATACTCATTTATTTACCAACCGTGATCCTCCTTTATATATGATAATCAATTAGTTAGTATCCTTGATCCTCCTTTATGCATCATACTCATTTATTTACCAACAGTGATCCTCCTTTATATATGATAATCAGTTAGTTAAAATCCGTGATCCTCCTTTATACATCATACTCATTTATTTACAATCCGTGATCCTCCTTCATATATGATAATCAATGTATGTGTTAAACTCGCAAGCAGTCAATTATTGGTGTATTTTACATTAATGCTGCGACGAGCATACGCCATACTCAGTGCAAATATTTAATCTTTTCTTATTCCTTTAGAAACAATCTTAGCATCAATAGATACTTTTGACAGTGTATTCTGCATTCTCAATCAGCATTATTTTCAGACATATTGACAAAGTGTCATCCTCAAATGGAAAATGTTTCCTTATTGATATACAGTGATTCTCGAGCGACTTCATGCGTAATAATCTGTATGCATAATCAATCAGACGGAGCAA